>CAMRHE010001027.1:37500-264663 GCA_947044405.1 Leptodactylus fallax | reverse complement strand
CTATATACTACACCTCACAGGAGAGAGGACAGATCCTCTATATACTACACCGCACAGGAGAGAGGACAGATCCTCTATATACTACACCACACGGGAGAGAGGACGGATCCTCTATATACTACACCACACAGGAGAGAGGACAGATCCTCTATATACTACACCACACAGGACAGATCCTCTATATACT
Source organism: Leptodactylus fallax (assembly GCA_947044405.1). Taxonomy (NCBI): domain Eukaryota; kingdom Metazoa; phylum Chordata; class Amphibia; order Anura; family Leptodactylidae; genus Leptodactylus; species Leptodactylus fallax. Next base: position 264,476 of record CAMRHE010001027.1, on the reverse strand, counting down.
ACACCACACAGGAGAGAGGACAGATCCTCTATATACTACATCACACAGGACAGATCCTCTATATACTACACCACACAGGACAGATCCTCTATATACTACACCACACAGGACAGATCCTCTATATACTACACCACACAGGAGCAGATCCTCTATATACTACACCACACAGGACAGATCCTCTATATACTACACCACACAGGACAGATCCTCTATATACTACACCGCACAGGAGAGAGGACAGATCCTCTATATACTACACCACACAGGAGAGAGGACAGATCCTCTATATACTACACCGCACAGGAGAGAGGACAGATCCTCTATATACTACACCACACAGGAGAGAGGACAGATCCTCTATATACTACACCACACAGGACAGATCCTCTATATACTACACCACACAGGAGAGAGGACAGATCCTCTATATACTACCCCACACAGGATGGATCCTCTATATACTACACCACACAGGAGAGAGGACAGATCCTCTATATACTACACCACACAGGAGAGAGGACAGATCCTCTATATACTACACCACACAGGAGAGAGGACAGATCCTCTATATACTACACCACACAGGACAGATCCTCTATATACTACACCACACAGGACAGATCCTCTATATACTACACCACACAGGACAGATCCTCTATATACTACACCACACAGGACAGATCCTCTATATACTACACCACACAGGAGAGAGGACAGATCCTCTATATACTACACCACAGAGGAGAGAGGACAGATCCTCTATATACTACACCACACAGGAGAGAGGACAGATCCTCTATATACTACACCACACAGGAGAGAGGACAGATCCTCTATATACTACACCACACAGGAGAGAGGACAGATCCTCTATATACTACACCACACAGGAGAGAGGACAGATCCTCTATATACTACACCACACAGGACAGATCCTCTATATAATACACCACACAGGAGAGAGAGGACAGATCCTCTATATACTACACCACACAGGAGAGAGAGGACAGATCCTCTATATACTACACCGCACAGGAGAGAGGACAGATCCTCTATATACTACACCACACAGGACAGATCCTCTATATACTACACCACACAGGAGAGAGGACAGATCCTCTATATACTACACCGCACAGGAGAGAGGACAGATCCTCTATATACTACACCGCACAGGAGAGAGGACAGATCCTCTATATACTACACCGCACAGGAGAGAGGACAGATCCTCTATATACTACACCACACAGGACAGATCCTCTATATACTACACCGCACAGGAGAGAGGACAGATCCTCTATATACTACACCACACAGGAGAGAGGACAGATCCTCTATATACTACACCACACAGGAGAGAGAGGACAGATCCTCTATATACTACACCACACAGGAGAGAGGACAGATCCTGTATATACTACACCACACAGGACAGATCCTCTATATACTACACCACACAGGAGAGAGGACAGATCCTCTATATACTACACCACACAGGAGAGAGGACAGATCCTCTATATACTACACCACACAGGAGAGAGGACAGATCCTCTATATACTACACCACACAGGAGAGAGAGGACAGATCCTCTATATACTACACCACACAGGAGAGAGGACAGATCCTCTATATACTACACCACACAGGACAGATCCTCTATATACTACACCACACAGGAGAGAGGACAGATCCTCTATATACTACACCGCACAGGACAGATCCTCTATATACTACACCACACAGGACAGATCCTCTATATACTACACTCACAGGAGAGAGGACAGATCCTCTATATACTACACCACACAGGAGAGAGGACAGATCCTCTATATACTACACCACACAGGAGGGCAGATCCTCTATATACTACACCACACAGGAGAGAGGGACAGATCCTCTATATACTACACCGCACAGGAGAGAGGACAGATCCTCTATATACTACACCGCACAGGAGAGAGGACAGATCCTCTATATACTACACCCCACAGGAGAGAGGACAGATCCTCTATATACTACACCGCACAGGAGAGAGGACAGATCCTCTATATACTACACCGCACAGGAGAAAGGACAGATCCTCTATATACTACACCACACAGGAGAGAGGACAGATCCTCTAAATACTACACCACACAGGAGAGAGGACAGATCCTCTATATACTACACCACACAGGAGAGGGACAGATCCTCTATATACTACACCACACAGGAGAGAGGACAGATCCTCTATATACTACACCACACAGGAGAGAGGACAGATCCTCTATATACTACACCACACAGGACAGATCCTCTATATAATACACCACACAGGAGAGAGAGGACAGATCCACTATATACTACACCACACAGGAGAGAGAGGACAGATCCTCTATATACTACACCGCACAGGAGAGAGGACAGATCCTCTATATACTACACCACACAGGACAGATCCTCTATATACTACACCACACAGGAGAGAGGACAGATCCTCTATATACTACACCGCACAGGAGAGAGGACAGATCCTCTATATACTACACCGCACAGGAGAGAGGACAGATCCTCTATATACTACACCGCACAGGAGAGAGGACAGATCCTCTTTATACATACTACACCACACAGGACAGATCCTCTATATACTACACCGCACAGGAGAGAGGACAGATCCTCTATATACTACACCACACAGGAGAGAGGACAGATCCTCTATATACTACACCACACAGGAGAGAGAGGACAGATCCTCTATATACTACATCACACAGGAGAGAGGACAGACCTTCTATATACTACACCACACAGGATAGATCCTCTATGTACTACACCGCACAGGAGAGAGGACAGATCCTCTATATACTACACCACACAGGAGAGAGAGGACAGATCCTCTATATACTACATCACACAGGATAGAGGACAGACCCTCTATATACTACACCACACAGGACAGATCCTCTATATACTACACCACACAGGAGAGAGGACAGATCCTCTATATACTACACCGCACAGGAGAGAGGACAGACCCTCTATATACTACACCACACAGGAGAGAGGACAGATCCTCTATATACTACACCACACAGGACAGATCCTCTATATACTACACCACACAGGAGAGAGAGGACAGATCCTCTATATACTACACTGCACAGGAGAGAGGACAGATCCTCTATATACTACACCGCACAGGAGAGAGGACAGATCCTCTATATACTACACCGCACAGGAGAGAGGACAGATCCTCTATATACTACACCCCACAGGAGAGAGGACAGATCCTCTATATACTACACCGCACAGGAGAGAGGACAGATCCTCTATATACTACACCGCACAGGAGAAAGGACAGATCCTCTATATACTACACCCCACAGGAGAGAGGACAGATCCTCTATATACTACACCACACAGGAGAGAGGACAGATCCTCTATATACTACACCACACAGGAGAGATCCTCTATATACTACACCACACAGGAGAGAGGACAGATCCTCTATATACTACACCACACAGGAGAGAGGACAGATCCTCTATATACTACACCACACAGGAGAGGACAGATCCTCTATATACTACACCACACAGGAGAGAGGACAGATCCTCTATATACTACACCACACAGGAGAGAGGACAGATCCTCTGTATACTACACCACACAGGAGAGAGGACAGATCCTCTATATACTACACCACACAGGAGAGAGGACAGATCCTCTATATACTACACCACACAGGAGAGAGGACAGATCCTCTATATACTACACCACACAGGACAGATCCTCTATATACTACACCACACAGGAGAGAGGACAGATCCTCTATATACTACACCACACAGGAGAGAGAGGACAGATCCTCTATATACTACACCGCACAGGAGAGAGGACAGATCCTCTATATACTACACCGCACAGGAGAGAGGACAGATCCTCTATATACTACACCACACAGGAGAGAGGACACATCCTCTATATACTACACCACACAGGAGAGAGGACAGATCCTCTATATACTACACCACACAGGAGAGAGGACAGATCCTCTATATACTACACCACACAGGAGAGAGTCCTCTATATACTACACCACACAGGAGAGAGGACAGATCCTCTATATACTACACCACACAGGAGAGAGGGACAGATCCTCTATATACTACATCACACAGGAGAGAGGACAGACCCTCTATATACTACACCACACAGGACAGATCCTCTATATACTACACCACACAGGAGAGAGGACAGATCCTCTATATACTACACCGCACAGGAGAGAGGACAGATCCTCTATATACTACACCACACAGGAGAGAGGACAGATCCTCTATATACTACACCGCACAGGAGAGAGGACAGATCCTCTATATACTACACCACACAGGAGAGAGGACAGATCCTCTATATACTACACCACACAGGAGAGAGGACAGATCCTCTATATACTACACCACACAGGAGAGAGGACAGATCCTCTATATACTACACCACACAGGAGAGAGGACAGATCCTCTATATACTACACCACACAGGACAGATCCTCTATATACTACACCACACAGGAGAGAGGACAGATCCTCTATATACTACACCGCACAGGAGAGAGGACAGATCCTCTATATACTACACCACACGGGAGAGAGGACGGATCCTCTATATACTACACCACACAGGAGAGAGGACAGATCCTCTATATACTACACCACACAGGACAGATCCTCTATATACTACACCACACAGGAGAGAGGACAGATCCTCTATATACTACACCCCACAGGAGGGGCAGATCCTCTATATACTACACCACACAGGAGAGAGGACAGATCCTCTATATACTACACCGCACAGGACAGATCCTCTATATACTACACCACACAGGAGAGAGGACAGATCCTCTATATACTACACCGCACAGGAGAGAGGACAGATCCTCTATATACTACACCACACAGGAGAGAGGACAGATCCTCTATATACTACACCACACAGGACAGATCCTCTATATACTACACCACACAGGAGAGAGGACAGATCCTCTATATACTACCCCACACAGGATGGATCCTCTATATACTACACCACACAGGAGAGAGGACAGATCCTCTATATACTACACCACACAGGAGAGAGGACAGATCCTCTATATACTACACCACACAGGAGAGAGGACAGATCCTCTATATACTACACCACACAGGACAGATCCTCTATATACTACACCACACAGGACAGATCCTCTATATACTACACCACACAGGAGAGGACAGATCCTCTATATACTACACCACACAGGACAGATCCTCTATATACTACACCACACAGGAGAGAGGACAGATCCTCTATATACTACACCACACAGGAGAGAGGACAGATCCTCTATATACTACACCACACAGGAGAGAGGACAGATCCTCTATATACTACACCACACAGGAGAGGTCTATTACTACACCCACAGGAGAGAGGCAGATTCTCTATATACTACACCACACAGGAGGCAGATCCTCTATATACTACACCACACAGGAGAGAGGACAGATCCTCTATATACTACACCACACAGGAGAGAGGACAGATCCTCTATATACTACACCACACAGGAGAGAGGACAGATCCTCTATATACTACACCACACAGGACAGATCCTCTATATACTACACCGCACAGGAGAGAGGACAGATCCTCTATATACTACACCCCACAGGAGAGAGGACAGATCCTCTATATACTACACCGCACAGGAGAGAGGACAGATCCTCTATATACTACACCGCACAGGAGAGAGGACAGATCCTCTATATACTACACCACACAGGAGGAGGACAGATCCTCTATATACTACACCACACAGGAGAAGAGGACAGATCCTCTATATACTACACCGCACAGGAGAGAGGACAGATCCTCTATATACTACACCACACAGGACAGATCCTCTATATACTACACCACACAGGAGAGAGGACAGATCCTCTATATACTACACCACACAGGACAGATCCTCTATATACTACACCGCACAGGAGAGAGGACAGATCCTCTATATACTACACCACACAGGAGAGAGGACAGATCCTCTATATACTACACCACACAGGAGCAGATCCTCTATATACTACACCACACAGGAGAGAGGACAGACCCTCTATATACTACATCACACAGGAGAGAGGACAGATCCTCTATATACTACACCACACAGGAGAGAGGACAGATCCTCTATATACTACACCACACAGGAGAGAGGACAGATCCTCTATATACTACACCACACAGGACAGATCCTCTATATACTACACCGCCCAGGAGAGAGGACAGATCCTCTATATACTACACCGCACAGGAGAGAGGACAGATCCTGTATATACTACACCACACAGGAGAGAGGACAGATCCTCTATATACTACACCACACAGGAGAGAGGACAGATCCTCTATATACTACACCACACAGGAGAGAGGACAGATCCTCTATATACTACACCACACAGGAGAGAGGACAGATCCTCTATATACTACACCACACAGGAGAGAGGACAGATCCTCTATATACTACACCACACAGGACAGATCCTCTATATACTACACCACACAGGAGAGAGGACAGATCCTCTATATACTACACCGCACAGGAGAGAGGACAGATCCTCTATATACTACACCACACGGGGAGAGAGGACGGATCCTCTATATACTACACCACACAGGAGAGAGGACAGATCCTCTATATACTACACCACACAGGACAGATCCTCTATATACTACACCACACAGGAGAGAGGACAGATCCTCTATATACTACACCACACAGGAGAGAGGACAGATCCTCTATATACTACACCACACAGGAGAGAGGGACAGATCCTCTATATACTACACCACACAGGGACAGATCCTCTATATACTACACCACACAGGAGAGAGGACAGATCCTCTATATACTACACCGCACAGGACAGATCCTCTATATACTACACCACACAGGAGAGAGGACAGATCCTCTATATACTACACCACACAGGGGGACAGATCCTCTATATACTACACCACACAGGAGAGAGGACAGACCCTCTATATACTACACCACACAGGAGAGAGGACACATCCTCTATATACTACACCACACAGGAGAGAGGACAGATCCTCTATATACTACACCACACAGGAGAGAGGACAGATCCTCTATATACTACACCACACAGGACAGATCCTCTATATACTACAACGCACAGGAGAGAGGACAGATCCTCTATATACTACACCACACAGGAGAGAGGACAGATCCTCTATATACTACACCACACAGGACAGATCCTCTATATACTACACCACACAGGAGAGAGGACAGATCCTCTATATACTACACCACACAGGAGAGAGGACAGATCCTCTATATACTACACCACACAGGAGAGAGGACAGATCCTCTATATACTACACCGCACAGGAGAGAGGACAGATCCTCTATATACTACACCACACAGGAGAGAGGACAGATCCTCTATATACTACACCGCACAGGAGAGAGGACAGATCCTCTATATACTACACCACACAGGAGAGAGGACAGATCCTCTATATACTACACCACACAGGAGGCAGATCCTCTATATACTACACCACACAGGAGAGAGAGGACAGATCCTCTATATACTACACCACACAGGAGAGAGGACAGATCCTCTATATACTACACCACACAGGAGAGAGGACAGATCCTCTATATACTACACCACACAGGAGAGAGGACAGATCCTCTATATACTACACCACACAGGGGAGAGGATGGATCCTCTATATACTACACCACACAGGAGAGAGGACAGATCCTCTATATACTACACCACACAGGAGAGAGGACAGATCCTCTATATACTACACCACACAGGAGAGAGGACAGATCCTCTATATACTACACCACACAGGACAGATCCTCTATATACTACACCACACAGGAGAGAGGACAGATCCTCTATATACTACACCGCACAGGAGAGAGGACAGATCCTCTATATACTACACCACACAGGAGAGAGAGGACAGATCCTCTATATACTACACCACACAGGAGAGAGGACAGATCCTCTATATACTACACCACACAGGAGAGAGGACAGATCCTCTATATACTACACCGCACAGGAGAGATCCTCTATATACTACACCACACAGGGAGGCAGATCCTCTATATAGTACACCACACAGGAGAGAGAGGACAGATCCTCTATATACTACACCACACAGGACAGATCCTCTATATACTACACCACACAGGAGAGAGGACAGATCCTCTATATACTACACCACACAGGAGAGATCCTCTATATACTACACCACACAGGAGAGATCCTCTATATACTACACCACACAGGACAGATCCTCTATATACTACACCGCACAGGAGAGAGGACAGATCCTCTATATACTACACCACACAGCACACAGGACAGATCCTCTATATACTACACCACACAGGAGAGAGGACAGATCCTCTATATACTACACCACGACAGGACAGATCCTCTATATACTACACCACACAGGAGAGAGGACAGATCCTCTATATACTACACCACACAGGAGAGAGGGACAGATCCTCTATATACTACACCGCACAGGAGAGAGGACAGATCCTCTATATACTACACCACACAGGAGAGAGGACAGATCCTCTATATACTACACCACACAGGAGAGAGGACAGATCCTCTATATACTACACCACACAGGACAGATCCTCTATATACTACACCACACAGGAGAGGACAGATCCTCTATATACTACACCACACAGGACAGAGGGTCCTCTATATACTACACCACACAGGAGAGAGGACAGATCCTCTATATACTACACCACACAGGAGAGAGGACAGATCCTCTATATACTACACCACACAGGAGAGAGGACAGATCCTCTATATACTACACCACACAGGAGAGATCCTCTATATACTACACCACACAGGAGAGAGGACAGATCCTCTATATACTACACCACACAGGAGAGGACAGATCCTCTATATACTACACCACACAGGAGAGATCCTCTATATACTACACCGCACAGGAGGGCAGATCCTCTATATACTACACCACACAGAAGAGAGGACAGATCCTCTATATACTACAGCAACAGCAGAGGACAGATCCTCTATATACTACACCACACAGGAGAGAGGACAGATCCTCTATATACTACACCACACAGGAGGGGCAGATCCTCTATATACTACACCACACAGGAGGGGCAGATCCTCTATATACTACACCACACAGGAGAGAGAGGACAGATCCTCTATATACTACACCACACAGGAGGGGCAGATCCTCTATATACTACACCACACAGGAGAGAATCCTCTATATACTACACCACACAGGAGAGAGGACAGATCCTCTATATACTACACCACACAGGAGAGAGGACAGATCCTCTATATACTACACCACACAGGAGCAGATCCTCTATATACTACACCACACAGGAGGGGCAGATCCTCTATATACTACACCACACAGGACAGATCCTCTATATACTACACCACACAGGACAGATCCTCTATATACTACACCGCACAGGGGACAGATCCTCTATATACTACACCACACAGGAGAGAGGACAGATCCTCTATATACTACACCACACAGGAGAGAGGAGGGGACAGATCCTCTATATACTACACCGCACAGGAGAGAGGACAGATCCTCTATATACTACACTGCACAGGAGAGAGGACAGATCCTCGTTGCTCGGACTATCATGTTTCATATTTATTTAAATTGCATAAATGTATAATTTTTTTTCTTTTTTTGTAAGGCAATGGGATTCAATCCAAAAACTAATTCTGCATTTTTGGAAAAGCGGAGTCCCTCTTCCTGTCCTGCGGGGATGGATGTTGCTTCACTATCTTTACCTGAGAACATTGACATGGACGTTTTCAGTCAACTCCCTGAAGACATTAAGAAGGAGATTATACAAAGTCCACAAACCACCATAAGGAACAAAAATATCCAGACGAACCGTCCAGCGACAACCACCGGAGGGATAGAGAGTTTCTTTGCTAGAGCTAAAATGCGGCCTCAGGTCAGTTCTGCCAGAGACGATCGGGGGCCTCAGGACTCCTTGGCGTCCCCGGTGAAGGAGCCTTTAAGAAAAGACTTTGCCAGCTGTTCCTCCGGCTCAGTCCTGGTTCCTTCTTATACATCAGATTCTGCTCGTCTCCAGGATACAGAACCAAATGTTGGACTTGCAATGGATTGTACAGAATCTGGGGACAGCGGCGCCGCAGTGTCACTTCCTAAAAGCATCGACATGAACGTGTTCTCACAGCTGCCGGCAGAGCTGCAGAAAGAACTGATGAGCGAATGGAAGAACCAAAAACTCACCCCCAAAATCCAGACCAAGAAGCTCCAAGACAAAGTAAAGACCTCAAAAGGTCAAAGGCTGAGTGCGGCGTCTCGTCCCAACAACCTGCTGAAGTATTTCAAGCCATGCTAGATAGTATAATGTGAAAATATGTGGTTATAAGTGTAAATAAGGTTTATATGACAGGTTTATTATAAAAGTTTCATAGAAGATGACGGCTGTGTGTCAGTATATCACATCACTCCAGGACATACAAAAAACATCCTGGCTAGGCCTCATCTCCTAGGAGCACCGCTATCAAATTATGCCTGACTGCAGCCACCAATAAGGGAGCCCACCCCATAAGGAATTATATAGAAAATATTAAAGAGAATTTTATGATATTGAAAACCTGGCCTTAGGCTAAGTCATCAATATCTGATCAGTGGGGGTCCGACACCTGAGACCCTCACAGATCAGCTGCTGAAAGTGGCAGTGGAAGTTGAAGAGTAGCACTTCCGCTTCACAGGCTATGTGATGTCATGTTCATTTGTCGTAATGCCTGTTTGCAGCTCAGTCCCCTTCAAGTGAATGGTGCTGAGCGGCAATACCAAGCACAGCCACGATACAGTGAATGGTGTTGTGCCTGGTATTCAGAGAAGGACCCACAGCCAGTCTGACACCCCACGCCTCCACTGATCAGCTATTCAGCAGCCACCAGAACTACACAATAGACTAAGCTAGGAGAAGACTGCTGCTAAGCCCCCTGCTGAGAATAGCTGACTGTTGGGGGTGCTGAGTGTTGGACCTTACCTAATGATAATCAATATAAGGATGAAAGATCACTTTAATCTCAGAGCAGTAAAAATCTATGCAGTGAGCTCCCCCTAGTGTTGGCTGCTTGGAAATGATACGACTGTGTGATGGGAAGGAATTAAAGGGATTCTATCATTGGGGAAACGTGTTTTTAACTGAAGCAATGTTGGAATAGCCTTTATAAAGGCTATTCTACTCCTACCTTTACTTTTATTCTCCTCGCCGCCGTTTGTCCAAAAAAACGTTTTATTCTCGTATGTAAATGATGCTCAGAGAGCACAAGGTGTGTTCCCCCTGTGCTCCGAGCACTCCGCGTCATTGCCGCAACCCGCCTCCAGCGCTGCTTTTTCATGCCTTCTGCATCATCTTCTGTTCATCTTGCATCGTGTTTCTCCGTTGGCCATTTTTCTGGAGTACGCTGGTGTAAGAAACTAAACAAAAATGGCCGACGGAGAAAGCAGATGCAGGATGAACAGAAGAAGATGCAGAGGGCGTGAAAAAGCAGCGCTGGAGGCGGGTTGCGGCAATGTCGCTGGTGTGCTCTGAGCACAGGGGGAACACACCTTGTGCTCTCTGAGCATTATTTACATACGAGAATAAAACCTTTTTTTGGACAAACGGCGGTGAGGAGAAGAAAAGTAAAGGTAGGAGTAGAATAGCCTTTATAAAGGCTATTCCAACATTGCTTCAGTTAAAAACACGTTTCCCCAATGATAGACTCCCTTTAAGGATTGGATCCCATATGTCCATAGTGACTATGTTAGATATGCCTTTCCATATGGCCTGTCTACAGCACTCCCCTTGTACTACGCAGTACCTCAAATACATTTGGGTCATTTCTTATTACGATAACTTGGAAGATTTCTTAAAGGGGTTCTTCACTTTGAACAAACGCTACCTGATCAACGCCTTTGACAATAAGTTGATCACAGCGATCAGCAGGGAAACTTTGTCACAAGTGTCCAGTTTCTCTGAAGCGCCACCATAGGGAAAATTGAGTATTACACAAAGTCCGTTCAAAGGCAGGGCCTACTAGGTTGTCTTTTTGTTTATACATCAATAATGGTTTGGTGTATGGACCAAATGTCTATTATGACTTTGTACGCCGACCCCCCCCCCACTCACCCCAATAATGTATTAAAAAAAATAAACTACGTTCACATCACAGGTTCAAGCTTTGCCCCTGTCGAAACTACAGTATGTGTCATATAAAAATGACCAGAACGGAGAGGAAAAAAATATTTTAAAAACCTTTTTCTAGTAGTTCTTTGTGCTATTTAAATAAAAACACGAAGAAGGTGAAAAATACAGGTTTCTTTTTTTGGTTATATTTTCCTGGATATAAAAAACATAAAAATAAAGCCCAGTGTATCACCAAAAAAGTTATAAAATCGTACAAAAAAAAAAAATGTTATACCCTTCAAAAGGGCATATATGGAAAAACCTCAAAAATGTGTCCGTCCCTGAACGAGGGAAAATGGTTTGGTCCTGAAATGGTTAATAACCCATTACATATTAAAGGGGTTGTCCAGGCAAAAATGGACAACCCTTTTAACGTTTAAATCAGCTGGGGTCAATGAAACAAATAAAAAAAAAAAAATGCATACTCGCCTGTCCCCATTGATCCGGTGTCTTCCCGCACGTCCCGGTTCTGCTCCAGTGGCGTCTCCCGGGTCTCTTCTGGCGCCATTGCTGTTTACCCATTACTTAAACAGCAGTGGGGCTGCTTCTAGCACTGAGAGGCAGATGGATCAGCTGATCTGTGCGGGGTCTGGATACTCATGACCTATTAAAATATGAGTTTTCCCACAAAGAACAAGCCCTCCTATATATCCTCCAGAACAACACAGCCATGATAACAGAACAAAACAAAAAAAGTGAGTCCCAGAATGCGCCAATGAAATAGGCCGGTACTGAAGGGATTAAAGGGGTTTTCTGGAAGTTGAATATTGACCTATTCTTAGCATAAGATAACAGAATCTGATCAGTGGGGGTCTGACACCCCGGACCCCCGCTGACCCACTGTTTGAAGAGCTGGCACTATTCAGGTGAGCACTGGAGCCTCTTCAAGTTTCATCCCCTTGTATAGCAATAACTTTAATAAGTGAACCCTCGGCCCTTGTCATTAGGATTTATTATTATTATTATTAATAATAATAATTTGTATGCTATACAGGTGTTACGTGGATATACCATATCCATCCGTTACGTTCCCCTATATCCATTAGTTGCGTGTTATAGGTCTCTGCACAATGTTCACTATAAACACTGCCGATGAGAATTTATGCCCTCAGGTAAGATGGTGGCGTCAGCTTCATATGTCACATGACATAAGGAGGGGGTAGATGTGGCCGCTCTCCAGCATTTCCTGGCACGTTTCTTGCAGTGTGTGGTTATGTCACAAGCAGCCAAGAGCAAGCTCAAAGTACACAGAGGAGGAGGAGGTGAGGTCTGCGCTGCCGCAGCTTCCTGACACCAGGGTAAGACAATGCTGATGCCAAGGAATTCCAGCCTGGCAAGACTGTATCTATTATGTGTAACCTGCTGTAACATTGTATCTTGTGTCACTGATAAACACTGCAGATAGCTCGCGGATACAATGTATTCACTGGACAAGGGATTCCCCATCCAAACACATGTTCTTAAAGGAGCTGTCCCCCGAAATGGATGGCTCAACAAGGGTCCTGTTCACAAATGCAGATGCAATGTCAGCGCAGGAGGTGATAACAGCAAGTACAGGAATCCTTTCAATCCGGCATCCGATAACTTGTTTCCAGATCTTCATGCCCAGAACTGAAAGAGCAAAGAGAAAGAATTACAGGGGTCGTCTGACTCAAATGGACAACCTGTACTCACCTCTCCCCGGTCCTCTGTTTCCGACGGCAACTACTGCGTACAGATCTCTGACTGATGTCAGCAGTGATGTCATGTGCCATTTGTGAAGAGGTCACCGCTGAGGCCTTTGATTGGCTGCAGCAGTTGCTGATGATGTCATCCGGGGTCCTGTACACAGCAGCCGCTGCTGGAAACTAGGACTGGGGAGAGGAGAGTACAGGTCTTCTTTATTTTACTTACCCCATTTGAAGGACCTACAGACATTAATAAAAGGATTCGGATGACCCCCTTTAAGGCTAAAGCCCGACATTACGGAAATACCGTGGCAAAAAACCTAGCGTTTTATAGTACCTGCAAAGTGAATGAGATTCTGGCTAATCCCATCCACACGTTGCAGAAAAAAAAATCTGCAGCGGGAAAGCGCAGCGTGTCACTTATACCCACGGAAACGCTGGCGTTTTCTGTATAGGTATAATGGGGAAATCTCAGCAAAAGCGCAATGAAAACCGAAAATTCTCTCATGACAGATAATGTTGGGCTTGATCAATTTTGTAGCCTGATCCTTTTGTTCTCAGAGGTGTCTGCAGCAGCCTATTCCTCTGTGTCCATGCAGAACACATGCATGCTCGGCCAAGATGCTTCAAACTTTTATATGTCAGGCATTCTAAAACCTAGAACTTTGCTTCTGGTATCAGATATAAGAGGAGATTCTCATCTTCCATATGGCCTGTATTTTCCAAGATATCACTGGTTGGGTTTGGGAGAAGCTACACATAAATATCCCATTCCTTACTGTATTTTTACCCAGTGATCTCTCAGGAATTAGTATAGGAACTGTAAGTTTAGTGTCACATGAAAGATGAGAACCTTTCCTTTCCTATGACACCAGAAGCATCCTTCTAGGTGCATTTATAGCGTGTCTGAGATATAACTTATTGAATTGACCCCCCCCTCAGCTTAGCTGCATTATACGCGATCCTGCAAAGAAGAAAGAAGTGCAGGATCACAGGAAGGAGACAAAACCTGCTACTAAAGAATATTACAAAATGTAATGACACAAAACTGGCCATAAAATCAAAAGTTGTTCCAAAGTCTTTAACGAAGACTCTAAAATGATACTTCTATTATTGGTTTACGTAAGGATGGACTATAAGAAGATCGCCCAGGATGTCTCCCAGAAGATTCTATCGTACAGTCAGGACACGTCTGGATGGAAAGTGGCCAAATCTACAGTCAGTATCTATATCATACAGGACACGGGCACTGAACATTTTCAGCTCATTCCCTTCTATTTTTTGTATTTATTTCATCTTTTCTTGTCCGTTTCCTTATTTTTTGTCTCTCGTTGATATTTCCATCTTCTCTTTTCTTACCCTTCTTTCTCCTGTATTCATGTTTTCTTGCCTTTGTCATTTCCTCGTCCTCTTCATTACACAATCCCAACCACCCGTTACTCTTCTCTATTTCTGTCAGGAGTGTCTCTTCCGCTGCTGCTTCTTTAAGGTTGCTGTGACAACGTGGGGAAGCTTTTCAGTTGTATACTTCCATGCCTTGACCAATTACCAGCTGAAGAGGCCTATATAAGACCACTCCTTTTTGATACAGGTGCTGACTAATTTAGTTTGCCTCTTGTGTACTTTCCGTGTATACCTGCGTGATTATTGACCTCTGGATTGCTCCTTGGATTCCCCTTTTGCCTCTTGATGCTGGATTTGTGACCCTTGGCCTGTTTCCCGATATTGCTTTTGTCTCCCGTCTCTGCTTACTACATTCTCTCCTGGTTTTTTAACCCTGCTGGTATGACTTCTCTTGCCTCCACGCCACTTTGTAAGTTTTAGTGGACTTTTGTTGTTTTCTGCAGCAGTGCATTTATTATTAGTACATTTATCTGTTTGGTGACAATTCAGATCCAGCACAAGTCCATCTTACCTTGCGGCAAGCTCTCGTGAAGGCATCTGGGGGGTGTGCTAGTTGTAAATAGCTGTCTCTACTGGTCGCAGTTATCAGCCAATTTCTTGCTATTGTTTTTATTGTGGCCTTGCATCTAACCATAACAGATTAGTCGGCCTACAATCACCATATATCAATATGGAACATATTCAGATTCTGGTGGATCAGATGCAAAGTATTTCTCAGCTGGCTCAAGATTTAACTGAGAGGGTTCCGCAACAAGAGGTATCCCAGATCCAAGCCTCCAAAGCTGCCTCTGTTCCAACTGTTTTCTCTCCGCTTGCTTCGTGTGGAAACCGAGCAGAAACCACACGGACCCCATTATAGTCTATGGGGTCTGCGGGTTTCCCAGGTAAACCACTTTTTTATGCATATAGGTTTCTGTTCGGGGGGGTCCCCAAGCGGACTCCCCGAACGGAAGCTCGAAAACAGATGTGAACCAGGCCTAAGATAGATCTGACACACAGATTTTCTGGAGATAGAAAATCTTTTGTCACCTTCTGAGAGAGCTGCAAGTTATACTTTCATCTGCGATCTCATTCTTCTGGAGACGAACAGCAACAAGTTGGAGTCATCATTTCACTCCTGCAGGGGGATCCCCAGGCCTGGGCCTTCTCATTAAAGTCACATGCTTCTGAACTGTATGCTGTGGCCAAATTTTTTGCTGCCCTGGGATTACTATATGATGAACCCGATATCCAGGCTGTCTGTGAGTCGCATTTAATTTCTCTCCGGCAATGTCGCCGGTTAGCAGAAGATTACTGTTCTGAATTTCGCAGATGGTCCATTCAGTCTCAGTGGAACGATCCTGCGTTAGCTGTCATTTCCGCAATGGTCTCTCCGACTCTATTAAAGATCTACTGTTAAGCGATCCACAACTAGCCACACTAGAAGAAACCATGACTCTGGCCATACGTAAAAGGGAACGGTCATCGGCCTCCACTCCTGAACCAATGTAACTTGGTTCTGCCATGTCGGTTCGTGACAGGAGAACATTTCGGAGACAGCGAGGATTCTGTTTTTATTACGGGGAAGCTGGTCATGTCTTGAAAAAATGTTCCAAACGTCCTGTGGCAGAAAACTTCAGCGCCTCGGTGGATTTTGGGAAGACACCGAGCAGGTATTTCCCATCATTTCTCAGCAGAAAATTGTTTTGCCAGTTAAGATTCAGTTTCCTGAGAATTGTATCTTAGGTAATGCTTTTGTTGATTGCGGGTCTTGCAGCCAACTTTCTGGATTTGCAGGTTGCGCAGACTTTAGGCGTGCCACTAGTTTCTCGCACTAATCCAACGATGGATAACACACCACTTCCCCAGCGATCTCCTAAATTTGTTACAGCTCCAGTTCCTAATCTTGTAGGCACTGTTCACACTCAATCTCCTTCCTTTTATGTTCTTAAAAACGTACCTGTGGATGTTGTTCTGGGTTTGCCTTGGTTACAAACATGTAATTCCCGTTATTGACTGGAGATTTGGGGACATTATTCAGTGGAATTCTGAGTATCAAGTCTTGTATTTCTCTGAATTTTGCTTCTGGTGGCCTACCAAGTCTCATGATATTATAACTTATGTCTTTGCATGTGACACTTGCACCTGGGCTAAGGTTCCTCGGGTCCGGCCTGTGGGTGAACTACTTCCGTTACCTGTATCTAAAAGACCATGGACTCACCTATCTATGGATTTCATGTATTTGGACAGTTGTTGATTGTTTTAGTAAGATGGGCCATTCTGTCCCTGTATGTCACCTGCCAAATACCAAGACTCTCTCTAGACTGTTTATTGATCCTATTGCTCGTCCTCATGGTGTCCCTGACAATATGTTCTCTGAGGTGTTCAGTTTGTTGCTAAATTTTGGAAAGCTTTTTGTAGTCACTTGGGAATTCAGTCGTCCTTTTCTTCTGCTTTTGACTAATGGTCAAACTGTACGCTTCAATCATCCTCGCTTTTCTTCTTTGTCTCCCACTACTGATAATCCGGAAGCTAACAGAGGCAGATAAACTCTGCGCAGTCCTGGCCCAGGGTCAGTCGAACCTGAAGATTTCCAAATCAGCTTCAGAAAGAAATGCTGTCCTGTTTTTGCTGTGGGGGAAAAGGTCTGGCTTTCTTCTAAAAATCTACGACTTAAGATTCCATCACATAAGTTGGGTCCTAAGTAAATTGGACCTTATGAAGTCATCGAGATAATCAATCCGGTATCTTTTTGGTTAGCCCTTTCTCAGTCCTTTAAGATACATAATGTTTTCCACAGATCTCTTCTTAAAAGGTATGTGTGAACCCCCCCTCCCTCCTATTCAAGTTGAGGGGAATCAGGAATTTGAGGTTCTAAGAATTATCAATTCACATAGTCAGAGGTGCTCTTCCGTATTCATTGGAAGGGCTATGGACCTGAAGAACGGACTTAGAAACCAGCATGGTCAGCTCATGCTAAAATTTTAGTGACGAATTTTAAGAGAAAGTTTCCTTTTAAACCTGGTCCTGCTTTTAGGGGTCCAGGGGCCCCTCATAGAAGTGGGGGGTACTGTCAGGAGTGTCTCTTTGGCTGCTGCTTAAGTTTTCTGTGACAACTTGGGGAAGCTTTTCGGTTGTATACTTCCATGCCTTGACCAATTAGCAGCTGAAGAGGCCTATCTAAGACCACTCCTTTTTGATACAGGTGTCGACTAATTTAGCTTGCTCACTAGTTTGGCTCTGACTGTCTGTGTATACCTGCATGATTATTGACCTCTGGATTGCTCCTTGGATTCCCCTTTTGCCTCTTGATGCTGGATTTGTGACCCTTGGCTTGTTTCCCGGATATTGCTTTTGTCTTCCGTCTCTGCTTACTACGTCCTCTCCTGGTTTTTTAACCCTGCTGGTATGACTTCTCTTGCATCCACACCACATTGTAAGTTTTAGTGGACTTTCTGTTGGTTTCTACAGCAGTGCATTTATTAGTATCTGTTTGGTGACAATTCAGATCCCCAGATCCAGCACAAGTCCATCTCTCCTTGCGGTGAGCTCTGGTGAAGGCGTCTGGGGATCTGTTTTGGCTCGCAGAGGTGTGCTAGTTGTAGATAGCGGTCTCTACTGCTCACAGTTATCAGCCAATTTCTTGCTATTGCTTTTTTTTTTTTTTTAAACTGTAATTTTTATTAAAGTTTTAAAATAGAGACAGATCAAATACAGAAAATTCTTCATAGCAAATAATCTGTTAAGTACACAAAAAATAGTAATACAGAGACAAGGTTTAGGGAATACATAAGACAAGACAAAAGGAAGGAACAATAAGGAGAAAAACAAAGGGGGGGATCAGATCTCAGACCCCTTGTGTGGCACAGTAGGTATCCGAGTGGGACCAAATTGCTTCAAATGCCTCTACCGTATGGTTAAGGGAGGCGGTCAAGTACTCCAGACTGCAGATGTCCTTCAATCGTGCTATTAATTCTGAGATAGCTGGGGGAAGGGCTTCTCTCCAATGGCGGGCTATGAGCGTTTTGGCCGCAGTACACAAGTAAAGGAATAGCTTAGAAGTATTTTTACTGAGACCTTTTGGAGGGAGATTCAGCAGATAAACCATGGGATCCAGGGGTATACCCTGGATGAAAAGAATGTTAGCTTCCCAACCTCGAACCAGAAAGGGCGGACTAGGGGGCACTCCCAAAAGATATGGAACAATGTTCCTGTTGTTGTTTGGCATCGCCAGCAACTGGAAGGGATAGTGGGGTTGAGTATGCAGTAAAGCTGGAGTGTGATACCAGTGCATAAGTATTTTGTATTGCGTTTCCCTGAATGTTACACAGGAAGAGGATTTAGCTGCTCGGGACCAAATAACCTGCCACTGGTTGTACGAGATGGGTATGCCCAAAGCTCCAGACCACCGGGTCATATATTTGTGGACCACCGGAGTCCGTCCCCCCTGAGAGGTCAAAAGGCCATAAATATTAGAAATTAGACCTCTAGTGGAGGTGCCTGCCCGACATAGACGTTCAAAGGCTGTAGGGAGGGAGACTCGGGTGGACTCAAACTGGGAGACAACAAAATGAACTATCTGCTGATAGTGAAACCACTCTGAGGTAGGTAAGTGCTGTGTGGAGGTGAGGTAGTTAAAGGGCCTGAGCTCCAAAGTCGACGGGTCCACCAAATCAGCTATGTGGAATAGACCCAGCCGCTCCAGGGCCTGACCATAGCAGCAGTGAGTCCTCTTGGGAGAAGTGGATTATATAAAAAGGAGATCATAGATGAGTGCAGAGAGGCCAACCGAAACAATTTAGAACAGGTGTTCCAGATAGTCCGAGTAAAGCCGATAGGGCTCAGCAGCGGGGCAGTGGGCGGGGGGGGGGGAGGAGGAGGACCACAGAAACGCATTAGGATGAATAGGAGCCAACCAAAGCTTCTCTATCTCCGCCCATTTCGTATGTGCCTGGGGTGCCGCCCAATATGGTATACCACTAATAGTGTAATATGTGGGGAGCCCCCAGACCCCCCCTCCGACCTACCCGCCAACATCACCGATCGGGGAATGCGATGGCGTTTGCCATTCCATATAAATTGGAATATTGCTTTTTGTAGGGACCTCAGTTTGGATCTAGGGACTGCCACTGGAAGGGTCTCAAAGAAATAAAGGAGCTTCGGGAGGAGGGTCATCTTAACCGCAGTTATACGGCCTATGAGAGAAATATGGAGTGGGCGCCACTTATCCAGGAGAGAGCGGAGCTCATGAAACAGATGAGGATAATTGGCCGAGTAAAGCGTATGGTATGAAGAGGATATTTGAACGCCCAGATAGCGCAGGGCGCGGTCTCTCCATTGAAAGTCAAAGTTAGACTTGAGCAACTGCAAGGCCTCGCTTGGGATATTCAGAGGCAGGGCTTCCGTCTTACCAGGGTTGACCTTATAGCCCGAAAGATCTCCATAATCCTTTAAAACACGGAGAAGGTTTGGAAGGGAGGTATGGGGTTTAGTGAGGGTCAACAGGACGTCGTCTGCGAATAAACTAATCTTAAATTCCCTATCTCTTACAAACACCCCAGAAACATCCGGGGCGGATCTGATCTGGCCCGCCAGGGGTTCAATACATAGTGCGAATATTAGAGGTGACAAGGGGCATCCCTAACGGGTTCCATTACGTATGGACAAGGGAAGGGAGGAAGCGTTAGGGAGCTTAACAACTGCCGAGGGGTGTGAATAAAGAGCCCTTATAGCCGTGAGAAAGGCCCTCGAGAACCCGTAGTTTTCGAGGGTGGCTATCATAAATGACCAATCGAGGCGATCGAAGGCCTTCTCAGCGTCCAGACTCAGAAGCATGGTGGGGGTGGAGTAACGGTTGGCCACGTCAATCAAGTCCACTGCCCTTCTAGTGTTATCTCCCCCCTGACGACAGGGGACAAATCCCACCTGGTCTTTGTGGATGAGAGACGGAAGCCAAACTTGCTATTGCTTTTATTGTGGCCTTGCATCTAACCATAACAATTTCCTGTCCTCCCACTGATTCCCTTTTCTTTTTTCTCCTTATCCTTGTGACATTTCCCTTTCCATCTCTTCCATTTGTCCTTCCCTTTCCCATCCTACTGTCACTTCCTCTCCCTTTCTCATTCTTTAGTCTTTCACTTTCCTTCCCTTTTCTTTCTGTTGTTCCCTTTTCCATTTCACATTCCTTTTGTCCTTTCATGTTTTTCTTCCCTTTTTTTAATCTTTCATTTCCCTTCGCTTCTCTTCCCCATCCCTTTGTCCTTTTACTTTCCTTCCCTCCCTTTTCCAATCCTTCTATTGGTTCTTGTATTCTTCTCTTTCCTGTTATTTATATGTCTTTCCCTTCTCTTTATCCTTGTATCCTCTCTCATCTTTCTGTGATATATTTTTCCTTCTCTTCCACTTTCTTCTCCCTTGGTCCTTCACTCTTCTTCCTCTTCTCTCTCCCATCGCTTTATTCTTTTCTTTATTTTCCTTATATCATTTCACTTCTCTTTGCTATCCTTTGGTCATTTCTATTCCATTCCTTTTCCTTTGGTCCTTTCTCTTCTCTCCTCTCCTTTTTCCATTGTCTCTTTATCCTTGTGACACTTTCTTTTCTTCTTTTTCCCCATCTTACATTTATTTTTTCCTTCTCTTCCCTTTTCCTTTTGTATTGTCCCTCTTCTTCTTATCCTTTTGTCCTTCCCTTTCCCATCCTTCTGTCACTTCCTCTCCCTTTCTCATTCTTTAGTCTTTCACTTTCCTTCCCTTTTCTTTCTGTTGTTCCCTTTTCCTTTCATTTCACATTCCTTTGTCCTTTCATATTTTCTTCCCTTTTTAATCTCTCATCTCCCTTCCCTTCCCCAACCCTCTGTCCTTTTACTTTCCTTCCCTCCCTTTTCCAATCCTTCTATTGGTTCTTTTATTCTTCTCTTTCTTGTTATTTATATTTCCTTCTCTTGACTTATCCTTGTATCCTATCCCATCTATTTCATTCCTTATAATTTTGTCCTTTCCTTCTCTTTCCTATCCTTCTGTCATTTCTATTCCTTTTCCTTTAGTCCTTTCTCTTCTCATCCCATTGTCTCTTTATCCTTGTCATTTCCTTTTCTTCTTTTTCCCCATCTTACATTTATTTTTGCCTTCTCTTCCCTATTCTCCCTTTTCTTATCCTTTCATCCTTCCCTTTCCTAAACTTCTATACATTTTCCTTCTTGTCCATTTGTCCTTACAGTTTCTCCTCTCCTCTTCCCTTTCCTATCCTTTTTTTCTTCCTTTTCCCTGCCCATCTGATCTTTCTCTTACTTTCCATTACATATCACTTTCCCTCCTTGCTTAATAACATATACATCTTATGTCCCTTTCTTTCAGAAAGATATCACTGTCTCATGGAAACCGTCCAAAGAATATCCAGGAAACCTGTAAGTAGCAAAATAGTAGTTCAAGAAGACCTACAGAGAAACTGGAATCCTGCTCTGCTTCTACATACTGCTACCCTGACATCTTCATAGTGACTTCCCACCCAAACGTTCACCAAAAATCCTTCTGTTGCCTACTTATTAAAAAAAAATTCAATTCAGCAATTTCTAAGTTTGGTTCCCAAGCTTTCCTAGAGTCCTGAATATCAGATCTACATGATATTCACCACACTGCAACTGTATCATCTGAAAGGGGTTTTATCATATAGAACTTTTTTTGCAAAAAAATGTAAAAAGCACCAATGTAGTACCACTGAACGCCACCA
Source organism: Leptodactylus fallax (assembly GCA_947044405.1). Lineage (NCBI taxonomy): Eukaryota > Metazoa > Chordata > Amphibia > Anura > Leptodactylidae > Leptodactylus > Leptodactylus fallax. The sequence goes on along the minus strand of CAMRHE010001027.1, from coordinate 241,359 downwards.
GGTGGTGCAGAAACACAGCTATGTCTGTAGTGTCTTATCTGTGGCAGGGATTATTATTGGCAACCATTCAGTTTACAGTCCTCACCCTGTATCTACATACCCGGGCCTAGGTGAGTGACTTGTTGCGCCTCTCCTGGCACCTGGTCCGCCCCCAGTTATCTCCTTGATCAATAGTGATGTACTATAGATGCTATGTAGATTTTTTTCAGTCTCTCTATATATGATGATCCTATTTTTCCTGCACATGCAGATATCGTGGAGAGGGAATAATTGAGGAAGTCCCGGAAAAAGTTATACCCTTTATGTATCAAGCCAAATACAGAACAAAGTGGGACAGCGCCCTGAAATCCTACTCCATCCTAGAAGAGATTGATGAGGTAAGGCACGTACTGATATGGCAATATGGAGGGGCTGTAGGGGTAGCAATGGCACCTAAACACTAGTCTATGAAGGGGCTCGAAGGCCACATGAAACATAGCAGTGTTATAAAGGGCACATGGTAGCGGCGCGGCCGGACCGGGAGGTGAAAGACTATTATAGATGGTACTCTGCCTCCAGAATTGGTACACATGAACGGTCTGAACCATATTAGTCCCATTAAACGGGTTATCCACTTTCTAATATCGATGACATACCCTTAGGACAGGTTATCAATATTATATCTTGCAGCTGGGACCCTGCAGATCAGTAGCGTGGCTCCTGATAATATTTACATTCCGGGGGCCACGCTGCTCACTTGCTGTAGCATGTGTAGCCGCGTCTTTAGTTGCTGCAGCGCTATCCCATAGACTACAATGGGGCAATGCTGCAGTACCTAAAGCTGCAGAGACCCACGCCAATCCTGAGAAATGGGAGTGCAGATGAGACCACAGTTCATTCATTTCAATGGGAGTGCAAGTATAGCCTAAGTTATCTCCAGCGTTCCTATTGAAATGAATGAAGTGGACACACATCTGTCTCAGCGGTCGGACCCTCACCGATCAGCAATTTATCCTCTATCCTATAAGATAAATCTTTTTAGTGGCATACCTCCTTTAAATCTTATAACCTATCTGGCACTTGAATGAACGTTTCTTCCTTTTCACAGGCCAGGAACGTCACACTTATCAGTCACATGACCTGTTTACAGCTCAGTCCCATTCAAGTGAATGGGGCTGAGGTGCAATACCAAATACAGCCACTATACAATGTACGGTACTGTTTGACTCATCTGATTGGTCTCATAGAGCTAGAAAACCTCTTAAAATAATGCAAATATTCCTTCCTCTATGCTTTCTGCATACAGTCTATACATTGAACTCTATACTGTAGTAACACAGTATGCAGTGAGCTCCTGAGCTCCATCTAGTGGTGGCGGTAAGACATTCACTTTAGAGACAGACACATGATCAGCGGAGCTCTACTGAATATGACCTTCAACCTTGCATACTCTACTATACGCCCTTACAGAAGACGCCATATCCATGTTTATATCACCGGCCATGCATGAACTATGTTCTGCTTACACGTTAATCTCGCGTTCCCTCCCGAAGGACACGGTCATCTGTCATTGCATCACGCACAGCTATGGCATGGGGATTATCTCAGCCAGGGAATTTGTGGATATCGTTCATGTCAAGCGGTATGATGGCGGAGTAGTCACCACTAACTGTAAGTATCTGCTCTCTTCTGCTTTAAAGCTTTGTATATTTAGTGTGGGGGTCGATGGAAGTTTAAAGGGATTTTCAAGGCTAAAAAGTTATCATAAACTAATCTAAAGACGGGTCATCCATATCAGATCCACAGGGTCTGACATCTGGGAACCGCGCTGATCAGCTGTTCTCAGCAGTTGATAAACAGAAAATACAGCAGGAAGCAAACAGCGCCGTTCTCTTGTGTAGTGGCTAGAACAGGTACTGCAGATCAGCTCCCATTCACTTGAATGGCAGCCAAGCTGCAATGACTGAGAACGGCGCTGTGTATTAACATGGCGTAAACAAAGCTTTGAAGAGAGATGTGGTCCTCTCTGTGACAGATTATCCCGCTCACAGTAAAACTCGGGGTCTGGAGATTCCTGGGGCCATAACTGTGCTATACATAGAGGAATTCCTCTTCATTTTCCGGCCACCAATTACCCGTGGCGGAATGATGCTACAGAGCATCGGCATTCTGGCAAAGCTTTCCGCAGATGACTAGGCCCAGATGAATGGGGAGTCTCCGCGCTTAAATCAGCCGCGTCGAGATCGAGCAGGACACTTGTTTTTTTCAGCGCCCTTTTGTGATCTCTGCCTCCCTTTGTCTTCAATGGGTGAAATCTGCCACTGATTTGGGGGCGGAGATCAGCATCAAATTCCTACGTGTGAATGGCCCCATATAGCTTACCCCTAATGTTGATCTAATTAAGTGATGCGCAATTTCTCTCAGTGTTTTATTGGAAGGGGAGCAGTAGGAGGAGACATCTGATTGGCTGACAGTAGTGTTTACAGTAGTAATCTGGCATCAGGGAGCTATGGACAAAGAATAGGTACGCCTCAAGCAGTGTCATGGCCGTCATTTTATATTAAGACCTGTCTCATATTCCTGTTTGCAGCCATCAGTGTGGAGTATGACAGATGTCCCATAACCAGCTCTTATGTCCGTGGCTTTAATAATCCGTGTGGATACGTCTGTTCACCGTTACCTGAGTAAGTACGTGGGAGTAATGGAGGATTTCTCTCACATTTCTGCATGGTACAGGAGGTATTATTGATACTTGCTTTAGCTCCAGCAGACTACAATGACGCCCTGAGGGAAGGAAAGTCGTCTTATCTTCCTGTTACCACTACTGTGGTGCTGTCTTTATGTTACTATTCAGGTTCATAGGGGCCAGGGCCACACTTGGTGAGGGTTTCCTAATACCTGGAACCCCGTCATGGAGCCACTGACAAAAAAAACACCCACGCGTTTGCCGCGGCTATCCACTAGCAGCTTCCGGTATCTGGAGGCTAATAGAACAGATGATCTGTTTGGGGTTCAGGTGTTGGACACCAACAGATCACATACTGATAACCTATTCTGTATGAAATTTCAATTTGGGGCCGGAAAACCCCCTTTAAGTGATATAATTCTTTCTACTGCCACTGGGGGGAGCTCACTGCATATTGATTCATTGAGATGAATAAATTCCTATTCAGTGAGCTCCCCCTAGTGGTGGCTGCAGGCAGACCAAATGTTATCATGTACCTACTGTACCTCTAAGGCTGTTTGAAGGGCAGCAGGAGATTTGGAGCTCTGTATCAGAATATTAACTCCGACACCTATAAAGAATATTTTATTTATGTAGATTAAATAGAATTCATTTAAAGCAGTGTTTTTATTTGAAAGAGATTATTCAGGAATTTTTTTTTAACTCACTTCCTGGTCAAGTGAGTTTTTTTTTTTTTTTTTATTTCTCAGCACCAAGTGGCTCCGCCTCCTCTCTCCATCTTGACTGGTATAATCTGTATTATGGGGACTGGCTTTACTATTACAATGATCCAGCCCTCATAATACAGATAATACCAATGAACACGGAGAGGAGGCAGAGTGACTTGGATGACGGGTACTGGATTTGATCACGATCGTCCCCTTTCAGAATGTAGCCTTGGGTTGGTCAGCTGATCGCTCCCGCTGCCACTCCTGGCATGACCAGCCAGGTATTTTCCCTGCAGTGGCCACTACAGGGGAAAGGTAGTATTACATGGCAACCACTCCCATGAATGGCGGACCATGTAATATACGGTCAGCTCAAGTCTGCCAAAATTGGAGACTCTTCTACAGAGTGTCTCTCCATTTTAGCTCATAGAGCGAAGGTCTCCAAGAACCTCTGTCTTGTCATATTCCCTTCTTTCGCCCCTTCCTTTTTATTTTGTAAAGCTTTCTCATATTCAGAATCACATTGGGTCTTTTTGAGAATCTCATGACTGATTTATATCCCCCCAGGAACCCGGGACATTCCAGACTGGTGGCGTTTATCCAGCCCAATCTCGGCGGTTTACTGCCGCGCTCCGCGGTGGATTCAGCTTTACCCAGCAATGTGGTCAGCCTCATCCGTGACGTGCAAGAAGGAATAAAAACACTTTTGCACAATTGACGAACCTATAGGAAGAAAAAATTCTAGTAATACTGAATAATATTGTTTACACCCGTCACCTCGGCCCTCTTCCTCATCCTACTGAGGCCCCGAATATTCACAAACCTAACAAACACCATGGAGGACTGCGCACATCGATCCCATTCCATAGCCCCTTTCACCTGCATTGATCATGTGAAACCTGTTTCTTAATATCTCATTTCGATCCCGATTTACGAAGGCCTAAAGTTACAGACTGAAGGCCTGAGGCTGCACTACTGAGATATTCTGATAACTTGCCCTAATGTCATTAAAACCTTATGTGAATCCAGACCACCAAATACATCAATGTCCTACATATACACACATATCTGGGTTTTCTAATATGTGATGGATTGGGGGAAACCCAAAAAAAAATTTTAAAAATGAAAATTTTACTTTTTTTCCACCACAAGGGGGAGTTTGCTGCACATGTGTTTATACTGCTCCAGTGGCCATACGGGAAATATGAATCTGTATGCAATGAGCTCCCCCTAGTGGTGGCTGCAGAAAGATAGAATTTTATTACTTGTGTCTATAGTTGTATAGAGGGATGCAGGGATCTGTGTACAAGAAACTGAGCCCCAGCCCTATAAATATTGTGGAAATGTCCCTGATGGCTACAATATAAAGGTGTCAGGACACACAGGGTATCACAGACGGGTCAGAGTACCCATAGTAGCCCTGTCTGCAGCTCAAAGCACTTACAATGGGCACAGGAGCAACAGAACTGGAGCAATGGAGGAAGACCTGGTCACATGTTACATCTTGTGTGCGTCCGGGTGTGTGCGTCACTTACCTGGAGAAGAGTTGTTGGTTGTGCTATGGGAAGAAGGTGCTGGCGGAGGCCGTGTTATAGTCTGGGCAATGTTCTGCTGGGAAACCTTGGATCATGTGGATGTTACACGTACCACCTACCTAAATATGGTACAGACAAAGCAGCCCCCTTTATAACTTTAGTGCCCCCTAATGGCAGTGATCTCTAAACATAAATTATCCAGGACCAAGACAGAGAGATAAAGGCAATGACTTGGCCTCCAAATGCCCCCAATCTGTGGGATGTGCTGGAAAAACAAGTCCGAGCCATGGAGGCTGTGCTGAGCAACTGACAGGTCTTGAAGGATTTGTGGGCAACATCTTGGCGTCAGATACCACAAGACGCCTTCAGAAGACTTGTGGAGTCTAGGCCTCAATGTATCAGGGAGGGGGACGTACTTAATATTAGGCAGGTAAATATCCCCCATGTAATGTTCGCTTTTCACCAGCAGATGGCAGGCAGCGTTACATATGGGCTGTGTAATGTGTCACAGCAGGAGGAGAGCAGATACTTGAATGGAGTGGTTAAAAATAGGTTCTCCTTGGTCTACCGTGGATCCAGTAGGTGGCGCTGCCTTAGCTCCAGTGTCCGTTGACTAGAACAAGGCACTGCCCCTTGTGGTCATGTCACACCAGGTAGGTTAGGGTTGCATTTAGGAGAGGCATAGTCTCTACTTGGACCCTGCTGCACCTGAAAATGACAAGGTGCAGCCTGCCAGACCGCACAGCTAACATGTCCGGAGCAGAGGCAGCGCCACCTAGTGGATCCGTGCCACAGCTGGGACAAGCTTATAGTTCTAGAGAGGAGTTTGATGAGTCTCATTTCTGGTGATCCCAATGTCTGCACAGTTCTTCAGTGAATCCAGGGACGTGCACCAAGTTCTGGCGCATGCGCACTGATGCCGAGGTGTACTGCTCTGCCTTCAGTGAAGAACTGTGCTAGTGTGAGGAGTGCAGCGGCAGGAGGAGGAGGAGGTGCAGCGGCAGGAGGAGGAGGAGTGCAGCGGCAGGAGGAGGAGGAGGAGTGCAGCGCGGGAGGAGGAGGAGGAGTGCAGCGGCAGGAGGAGGAGGAGTGCAGCGGCAGGAGGAGGAGGAGTGCAGCGGCAGGAGGAGGAGGAGGAGTGCAGCGGCAGGGGGGGGCGGCAGGAGGAGGAGGAGTGCAGCGGCAGGAGGAGGAGGAGTGCAGCGGCAGGAGGAGGAGGAGGAGCAGCGGCAGGAGGAGGAGGAGGAGTGCAGCGGCAGGAGGAGGAGGAGGCGGCAGGAGGAGGAGGGTGCAGCGGCGGGAGGAGGAGGAGGAGGAGTGCAGCGGCAGGAGGGTGCAGCGGCAGGAGGAGGAGGGGGGCAGCGGCAGGAGGAGTGCAGCGGCAGGAGGAGGAGGAGGTGCAGCGGCAGGAGGAGTGCAGCGGCAGGAGGAGGAGGAGTGCAGCGGCAGGAGGAGGAGGAGGAGTGCAGCGGCAGGAGGAGGAGGAGGAGGAGTGCAGCGGCAGGAGGAGGAGGAGGGAGGGTGCAGCGGCAGGAGGAGTGCAGCGGCAGGAGGAGGCAGCGGCAGGAGGGGGCGGCGGCAGGGGGAGGAGGAGGAGTGCAGCGGCAGGAGGAGTGCAGCGGCAGGAGGAGTACAGCGGCAGGAGGAGGAGGAGTGCAGCGGCAGGAGGAGTGCAGCGGCAGGAGGAGGAGGAGTGCAGGGGGGGGTGCAGCGGCAGGAGGAGGAGGAGTGCAGCGGCAGGAGGAGTGCAGGGGGGGGGGGGAGTATAAGGCTTTAGTGCAAGCTTTACAACAAGACGATTTGGGACACTAAATCCCCAGCCCATAAGGACCTGCGGGTGATTTAGTGTCCCAAATTGACAGGCTCCTTTTAATGTCCATTGCTCTCATCTGTCAAAGGATGAGAACAACAGACATTAATTGACTGATACAGATGGGGCCCCTCTGCCTGGTGTCCGTCTGCATTGAAAAACACTTGGGGGTGTTTTTTTTAGTTTTCTGATGAAATAGTCCTGCATGGGGACCTTTTCTTGAGACAAAAGTAAACAAACATGACAGAAGAAAGCGTCCATCACGGTGATAACATTACAGTCCATGGGAATAGACGCAGTCAGAGGAGGATCCATTAATGTCCGTTAGGCTCATCCTATGATGGATGGGAGCAACGGACGGAAAAAACAGCAGTGTGACCTTCCCCTTAGGGGCGGCTTCATTATATTTTGTATGCCAGGTTTCTGCCAAGGCATAAAATGCAGCAAATTGAGTTTTTGTGAAAAAATTTGCAAGGGCCTTCAGGGGGCCGGGCCAGGTTTATTATCGTTTAGGCGTAAATAATGCAGGAAACTGATGCCGACTGTGAGCTAATATCAGCCCTAATAAATATACTAACATTTATGGCAGAAAGCTGGCAGGCGGGCGTCTCACCATAAATGAGGCACACGTCCACCATCGTGGAAGATGCCAGTCTTAAATAATTTCCCCCATTATCTCAGCAGACAGTATCACACTATATGCTTAGATACAGCGGCTCAGCAGACAGTATCACATGATAGATATGGCGGCTCAGCGGACAGTATCACATGATAAGACTTAGATACAGCGGCTCAGCAGACAGTATCACATGATAAGACTTAGATACGGCAGCTCAGCCAACAGTATCACACGATAAGACTTAGATACAGTAGCTTAGCAGACAGTATCACATGATAGGTTTAGATACAGCAGTTAGCGACAGTATCACACGATAGACTTAGATACAGTAGCTTAGCAGACAGTTTCACATGATAGACTTAGATACAGCGGCTCAGCAGACAGTATCACATGATGAGGTTTAGATACAGCGGCTCAGCAGACTGTATCACATGATAAGACTTAGATACAGCGGCCAGCAGACTGAATCTTATGATAAGACTTAGATACAGCGGCTCAGCAGACTTTCACATGATAAGACTTAGATACAGCAGCTTCAGCAGACTGTTTCACATGATAAGACTTAGATACAGCGGCTCAGCAGACTGAATCATATGATAAGACTTAGATACAGCGGCTCAGCAGACTGTATCATATGATAAGACTTAGATACAGCGGCTCAGCAGACTGTATCATATGATAAGACTTAGATACAGCGGCTCAGCAGACTGTATCACATGATAAGACTTAGATACAGCGTCTCAGCAGACTGTATCACATGATAAGACTTAGATACAGCGGCTCAGCAGACTGTATCACATGATAAGACTTAGATACAGCGGCTCAGCAGACTGTATCATATGATAAGACTTAGATACAGCGGCTCAGCAGACTGTATCATATGATAAGACTTAGATACAGCGGCTCAGCAGACTGTATCATATGATAAGACTTAGATACAGCGGCTCAGCAGACTGTATCATATGATAAGACTTAGATACAGCGGCTCAGCAGACTGAATCATATGATAAGACTTAGATACAGCGGCTCAGCAGACTGAATCACATGATAAGACTTAGATACAGCGGCTCAGCAGACTGTATCATATGATAAGACTTAGATACAGTGGCTCAGCACACCCCTGGCTATTCTATCTCTGTGCTACGTCACACATCTATCTATTACATTCTCCCCCTCCTGCAATCCATTGGGACTAGATTTTCTCCTATCCCTCCGCCGGTCACGTCCGGACTAGCAGGCGGAGGAGCACAGCGTTGCTAGGGGGCGCAGTGACCACGAAGCTGCAAGGCGTTAGGCTGGGGCTATAGAGGCGCCTCTGGATTATGGTTTAGGGCGGGACACGGAGGATGGAGTGTCCGGTACTGCCCCGGGACAGAAGGAGAGTGACGAGGAGTTGGGTAACGAGTCCGCACTGAATACCGGGCATTAGCGCAGGTAACGGGCCGGGACTAACTGACAGCAAACTGAAGGAACTTTCAGAAGCGTTACTCTGCTCTTCTCTGATAGGCCGATTTATCTGAGCCGCCGCCTCTGATTGGTTGACGGCCATTCTGTTATTGATGTTTAGTTCTGATTGGACGCTCGTTGTTTTACTTGCTGATTGGATGACTGTTTGATAGTACGTTTTAATTGGCTGATGGCCTTGTTTCCTGTTCCGTGATTGGTCAGCAGTTTACAGCTGAGATTATCGCATTGCTTCACTGGTTACCTGAACTTTGTAGGGATAGTTTTCATTCTGCGGTATCCATTACTGCGATTTTAGTCATCATTGGCTCCAGGTTTTTTTTTTCATGGATATAATTTTTAGGTATATTCAACTTTTTAATCAGTTTTTGAGGTTTTATTAATTTATTTGTTTTAATTAATTTTTGGTTCAGTACAGGATCATAGTCTGGTTTTCTATGGATGCAGCGGATATATATTTTTTTTAGATAAAGCATTTTTTAGGCTAAAGCCCCATGTAGTGGACACAGCGAATAAGCTCTGTGGGAAAAACCGCCACGGAAATGCATTGCGGTTTTTGCTGCAGCGCTTTTACTTCCATTATACTTATAGGGAAACCGCCAGCGTTTCCGTAGGTATAATTGACATGCGACGATTTCCAAAACCGCAACAGTTTTGGAAATAGATTTTTTTTTTTTGACTTTTATTTATTTATTTTTTACATTTTTTTTAAACAATTTTTAAAACTTTTTATTGACCTTTTTCTATTTTTTTTTTTTTTTTTTTTAAACATTTTATTTACCTTTTTTTCTACTTTTTAATTTATTTTTTAAAACATTTTATTTACCTTTTTTTTTCTCCTTTTTTTTTTCTGACCGTGCTATCATTTGATCGTTCATACAGTGTTAACCCTCTCAGGGCCTCATCGCTGCGCAGACATGTCAGACCTTTGTGCCTTTGCCTCGGCTGCCATGACACATAATACATCAGCTCCAAGGCATCGCATCCTGTGATCGTAGCCCCCTCTTTTTGTCTCATGTCCTAGATGCTGTGGTCGCTATTGACCCTGCCATCTAAGGGGTTAAACCGCCAGGCTCTGCGAGACTTCTGACCCCGGCTGTCATCTGTAATAAACACCGGACACCTGCTGCAGAGCCTTCGCCATAAGAGGCCGTACATGTGCCATAGGCAGCGCTGACCCCTTTAGTAGATTTCACCAAGGGGTTAATGGGGGTATCCATCCCCCAGTATATGACCAGGATAGCCCATCACTAACTGATCAGTGAGGATCCGATACCCAGACCCTGCACCGATCAGCTTATACAGCTGCACCAGCGTAGTGGTTGACCCGTCCTATGGCAGCTCAGCCCTCATTCAGATGGTCACTGAGCTGTGATAGCATGGGGCCATACCCTGTGCCCACAGCAGCTGTTCTGTGCAGGGGTCAGGTGCGGGACCCTCCTCAATCTCAAATTAATCAACTAGGTCAGGGGTAGGCAACCTTCGGCACTCCAGCTGTTGTAAAACTACAACTCCCAGCATGCATACTTGCTCTGCTGTTCTTGGAACTCCCATGGAAGTGAATGGAGCATGTTGGGAGTTGTAGTTTCACAGCAGCTGGAGTGCCGAAGGTTGCTGACCCTTGAACTAGTTCATTAATTTTGGGTCCTGGACAGGCCCTTTAATGTGACCAAGAATCCAACGCGTCTTACTCTATCCATCAGACATCTTATCACATAGGTCCGTAATGCACTGCCCTACGGAGGCGCCATATATACTATATCAAGGCACACTGAGCATCTAACATAACAAGGTTTGGGGGTAAGGGGTACAGACTTGGGCATGGGGCATTGACTGAGCATCAGTTTCCTGACATATGACATCATTTTCCAGCCATATTGTATCCCGGACACTGACATGTGCTTGAAGGAATGGCCAGATCCAGCTCTCCGGATTCCTCCATCTCCATCTCGTCGCTCCTGGCCAGCTGCAGTCTGGGGAGCAGTGGTCGCAGTGACGCCGCCCGGCCTGCAACCTCTATAGAGTACAAGGACAGACTATACGACTCTGCGTCTAAAGCCCTGGAGGATTACATTGTGGACTATGAGGCGTCCAGTACTGGGAGGATCACCATCCGCCCGTCTAACGCGCTTAAGTCCCCGACCAGAAGAGGTACGTCTTGTAGTCAGGAATACACTGGAGACTGGAAGACGTATCTTAGTTATATCTGAAGCTGGGTGGCATCCAGAGAAAGGAGGAGACATATTAGTAGTTTTGATCTGTGCCCCTGTTTTAAGTTTTTCCTGCACATGGGCGCTATGGCTATCTGGCTGAGCAGGGAACTGCAATCGGGCCCATTGAATAGGTCCTTGCTGCAGGTCCCCGTACAGCTGGAGGCCGAGGCATTGCTGTGCAGAGGAAAAGGGGATGCAGTGTTACACGAACACTGTCCCTTTCATATACAGGATCGATGGGGCTCGCTTGCACTGTTCATGAAGTGATGTCATATCCTAGCCATATACCATCATTTTAAAGGGATATTCCATGTTGTTAACCTATCCTTAGGATAGGTCATCAATATGTGATTTGTGGAGATACGAGACTCGGGACCCCCACCAATCAGCCCACTATCGCGTGCCAATAACATCACTTTCATTAGTCACATGGTACAGCAGCAGCTAAGTCCCATTCAAGTGAATGAGGCTGAGCCGCAGTACCAAGCACAGCCATTACAATAAGTATGACGCTGTACTTGGTATTTAGTAAATTTACAACAGGGCTCACCTGGCCTCTTAAGCTGATCGGTGTGGGTCCCAGGTGTCAGACCCCCACTAATCACATATTGATGACCTATCCTAAGGATACGTCATCAATGTGTATGTCCCAGACCCCTGTAGACATTAAATAGCATACATTGAAGTCAGTGAAATGCAGTGTGTCCACCAGAGTGAGGCGCTCTTTGTAGAGGCTGTACTCTATGGCCATGATGGCATGTAAAAGATTTTTGGACATCCCCTTTACCAACTTTTCTAAAGAGGACAAGAAAAGGATGTCCATCTAGGTACTGGTGGAAATGCCCTTTAAGCTGACAGTCGTGTTCTTTGCTCCTGTTTTTAGCACCTCTCTCAGGTCGGCACCGATCACCCCTGACCAGGAGCAGATACGTGGCCCGTGACCCAGACTTGCTGAGCCTGACCACGGACGATCTCCTGGGCTTCCCTTCTAACGGATCCCTACCCTTCACCCAAGCTTCTGAGCGGAAACGTAGGAAAAACCTGACAAAACAATATGGATATTCTCCCCATGTGACGTCTTCCTTAACCCCTTCATCACTAAGAGGGAGGGACATCTCCGCTCTGGACCTCCGAGACCACAGACTCCGCACCCAGGATCTTCAGAGGCAGAAAGAAAAAAGTCATCTGGACCGTCTATTGCGAGAAGCAGAAAACGACCCCAGACTTTATAATAATGTGACGTCTCCCTTATATAAGAGTTACCCCCGCTGGTTGACCAGTCAGAAGTCAGAACTGGGGGTGTCTGGTATCACCAGTATCCCCAATGTCCAGTATCCAGTCTGGTTAAGGGACCACAGACTTGTGGATGATTTAGATAGTCGCAGGACTCTTCATAGAGATGGTGCGATCACAAAAATCCCCCATTACCCCTCCGGCTCCTCATCACTGGGGTCATTGAACCATTTACAGATACCACATTATGACCAGCGAGGCTACAAAGTGGTTAATTCTAGCAACTTCGTGGACAGTACAAAGCGTTCTGCCCGGTCTGATTTGGATATCATGAGGGATTTCCATATACCTGCGAAATGTAAGCATCACCCCATTGTTCTTCCTGGCAGCTGATGTTTCCTCCTTCCTGTCAAGTTTGTTAGGCAAACTTCATTGTCTCTTGTATTATTCATTTATAGCTCATCCCGTACAGAAGTCAGAACAAACAGGTGACCGTGCACACAGAGACTTGTCACCGCAGCGTCTACGTAATGACCAAAGCCCCCGAACTGAAGACGTCCTGGAGGCCGAGCGGTCCTGGGAAAATGTCCCCTATACATAGTAAGATATTATAACAGTCACTACCTGCTAATGGCATGTTGGACCACCCAATACTTCTACAACAACCTGCGCCTTCATGCAACTTGAGCCAATAGTTTTTTATCTACATTGCTATGGGGTTCGGGCGAGGGAACCGGCGGTCATTACATTCACTTGTATCTATATTTGCCCCCTCGGGCCCAGATATCGCCAAGGTCTACCAACACCCCCTGCTGCAACCCCTTTGGTGCTGCTCAGAGATTTGTTATCATGGGAAGGTTCTATTGCAGCAGGTGAATTAAAGGGGTTTTCTAGGACTTATTAATTGATGACCTATCATCAGTTGAAGATCAGCGGGGTCCGACGCCCAGGACCCCTGCAAATCAGCAGTAGCATTCCCTGAGTGTCACAGGCCATATGATGCCACATTCATCAGTCACTTTGCCTGTTCACAGCTCAGTCCCATTCAAGTGAATGGGCTGAGCTGCAATACCAAGCACAGCCACTATGCAATGTACAGCGCTGTGCTTGGTAAGTAGTGAAGAGGCCGCAGTGCTCACCTGAATGTTGTGGCCTCTTCATGGTGCAGTACTGAGACCTGTGACCCCTGCCAATTTTCAGTTGGATGACCTATCCTAAGGATAGCTCATCAATTATTAAGCCTGGAAACCCCCTTTAAGTTCGGTACACACTTGGCTGGGTGTGCACGTTTATCCAATGGTGGAGAAGGGGAAAGGGATGTTGAACTGATGTTCCTATGCCTAAAGCTAGTCATGTACATAAGGTAGCTGTCGTCCAAGCCCACATCTGGCTGACAACTCTCACCCGACTTCTCCATACACATGCACACTCATCCAAACAGTGCATGGAGAGGGGAGAAGCATTGGGAAGTAGAACCCCCAACCCATCTTATTCTTATTTCATCCATCGGGGAGAGTCAGGAGGCCCCCATACACATTAGCACATCGGCAGGGCTCACCGAAATTGGCAATTTCGGCCTATACACACCTAATGTATAAGGCGTGTTTAATCATCCCCCGCCCAGTGACCATCAGGATCAGATTGTGGGCTGTGTATGGTGGACATGTCCAGATTACATCTGCCCCGTCAGAAATTCTTGAAGACATTCGGAGTAACCAATGACTTATCTATTATTTTCAGCAAGTCTCCTGTCCATGTCCTGTGCGAGGATGAGGAAAATCAAGGGATCGAGGCCCTTAGATCTAATCTCATGGAAGATTTCTTTAAAGATTGTGTCCGGCAGGAGAAGACAGTAAGTTACGTGCTGTAAAAAAATCTATTTCAGCCATTATACAGATGTAGCAGAGTTAACCTGACTTATCTTTATCACAGAAGACAACAAAAGTCAATGAAAAGTCACTGGAAAATGTATCCCACCGCAGGTTAACTCTGCTACATCTGTAATACATAGTTATTTCCTTTTAGAATGGAGATGGATGGAAAGGAAACAGATGTAGCAGAGTTAACGGAACCTGAATTTCTGCAATTGGTTGCACTAATGCGCCTTGATATGTTATCACTCCAGACAACATAAACCATTGCAAAATGTTTTTTTCCAATGACTTTTCATTGGTTTTTGTTGTCTTCTGTGATAAGATATCACACTGCAGCAATGCAACCAGTTGCAGAAGTTCAGGTTAACTCTGCTACATCTGTATACCTCCCACTGTGGTTGTCATCCGGTTTTGACAGATTTCTCAAACTCACTTATGTCACCCATTCATATTACTGAGCGACCATGTAATACATAGTCACACCTTTTGCTGAATACACCAAAGAGCAAGCGGCTCCCGAAATATACATCTGCAAATATAGGACACTTGAGCCCTGCACATTCCACCGGTGCCAGGAATGTGATGACTGGCATGGAATACGTCAGTCTTCATAAATATCCCTCAAAGTGTTTAGAAGATATGGCTGTCGGAAGTTACGTCCATCATATAGACAGGGCAGACAAAAGCATCTCTCTAGAGGACTCGACTTCTTCATGTATTAAACCGACAGCCCATTCAGCCCGTTTTAAAACACAGCTAAACTTTCAGATAACTTTAGATTTGCAGGCAGAATTTGTCTCATTTATGTATTTTGTTAACATATTTTGCCTCTTTTCTGTGTAATCTGCCTTGAAATCTAGTTTCTTCCTCTTTTTCTGCATTGCTAGTTGAAATCTGTACACTACATTCACTGCAGTAGGGATGGATAGGCTCACGTGTAGTGCCAGGAAGCCGAGGCTGGAGGGGCTCACTTCAAACTGCTGTAGCGTGGGCATTTTAAAACCTAGAACATTGTCTGGTGTCATATGAAAGGTGAAATTCACAGCTTTCATTTGACACCAAGATCCCTGTTCTACCTGCATCACACAGAGGGGATCGGGAGCAACTGCAGATAAATATACCAGTCCTGACTGCGTTTATAACTGGTGGAAATAATTCAGATAGAACTGTCATCTTGGTGTCATATGAAAGCTGAGAATCTTTTCTTATATATCTCCTTTCTACCTTATAAAATGCACAAAAATTGTTTGAAGTGAACCCCCCCTTCCCCACCACCAACTCAGCAAGCCTGTTCACCCCTATACAGAAGCAGTGTACAGATTTCAGCTAGCAATAGGGAAATATAGTGGATTTCAGTGCAAAAGGATAGGCCTTCAATGTTAGAATCCGGATAACCCCTGTAATGGATACTGTATTATGCTTCATTTCCCCTGTGGGGGCGCTACAGAGGAATTAAACCCTTACTGCCCGGTTCCCTCACAGTTTACATCTGATCACTGGGGGTCTCATTATTTTCTGGGGACACGTCTAACAAAAATGGATTGTCCAAAGCTGACCAGACCTTGAAGCTTTGACTCCTGAGTGTTTTTTGCTTCTAATTTTCAGACTAATACTTTTTCCGGAGGGAATCACCACGGTCCTGTAGAGGCGCTGAAACACATGCTCTTCAACCTGCAAGCTTTCCAGCAGAACTTCAAGCAGGAAACCAGCTCCGAGCATCTGAAGGAATTCCAGAAAGTGAGTGTTTATCTGTCTTATTGTTTGCACAAGGATAGTGACAATTCTTGTTAACACATGACTGATATGGGGCCTATTTCACTGTACGCTTCAGGCTTCATTGTTCTTCTTGATTCCCCCATGCACATGCACACTCAGCTCAGCTGAACTAGCATGTGTTCTCAATGAGAAGAAGGAGGCCACCATACACATTAGATGGTTGACTGGTCCTGCACAAATCGGAGGGTTCAGCCAACATACAACCACTTTAATACTAGTGAAGCCCTGTATCGATGAGGTGCTCATCCTGTCAATAGGTGATAACTTTATGATTGGTGGGTCCCCCTCCGATCCCAAGAGCAAGGGCCCAGTTCTAGGCTCAGTATGCTCCCTGCTGCTCCGTTCTTCCTCTGGTAGTGCCGGAGATAGCTCAGTACAGTGCTCAGCTATCTCTGGTGCTCCTATAGAGATTGAATATAGTGAAGGGCACATGCTGTGTCTGCCGCTTCATCAGGACGGGAGCACCGGACCCCCGGTCACAAGATCCTATCTGTTGGACCCTCACCAATCACAATATTATAACCTATCCTATCAATAGGGAATAACTTCAAAGCTTGCCGGGTGTCCTTGGCACTAAAAGGAATGAGGATATAGACTTAGAATTATCTTACATAATAGACCCAAGCAAGATTTATGGCCCAAAGTCATAAAATCAAACATAAACTCATAAAACTGCAGTAATGAAATGGTTTATTGACTCCAATTGTTATTACACAGATTTTCTTTACTTTCCCAGATTTCGACAGAAGCAGAATCTGAAATTCAGAAAGCGGACCAAGAGATTTTTCCAGTGAACAAGTCACTACAAAAGTAAGTTCTGGTTACTTAGGGAGTCTTAAAGGAGTTGACCTACCATGGATATTTATCATCTAGGAGCATAGGGGATTAAGGGGTTGTACCAAGTTGTTAAGTTATCCCCTATCAATAGGAGAGGCAAGATCTTCATGATCAGTAAGGATCTCCCTGCTGGGATCCCCACCAGTCCTGAGAATGGGGCTGTGGTTGTCTCGTCCTGATGGAGCTACGCAAATGTCGTGCACCCTGCCACGCCATTTGTTCTTTATGGAGCACCAGAGATTCCATTCTTGGAATCAGTGGGTGACCCAGGAGTCAAATGCCCTCCGATTATGAAGTTATCCCCTATCCTATCAAGAGTACATGGTACAAACCGCTTAATGTCTGATTGCTGGGACCCCTACTGATCACTAGAACCACGGACCCCAGCCTCTATACCCACAAGCACAGTAAGGGGGTGTTTGAATGGAGCAGCTGTCACTGTGTTGCTCCATTCTAAGTCTATGGGACTGTCAGACAGGCTGCTCATGAGGTCCTTAGCAAACAGACACTAATCACTTATCCTATACATAGGTGATACATGGCCACTGTGGGAATACAACTTTAAATTAGGTGTCTTAAAAAATCTAGGCAGATCAACAGCAAGATGAGAACATGAAAGCTTATGAGTATTTTGGTTTACCTAATGCACACAGTGATGTCATAGTACAGGGAAAATCAACACAGTGATGTCACAGTACAGGGATAATACACACAGTGATGTCACAGTACAGGGATAATACACACAGTGATGTCACAGTACAGAGATAATACACACAGTGATGTCACAGTACAGGGATAATACACACAGTGATGTCACAGTACAGGGATAATACACACAGTGATGTCACAGTACAGGGATAATACACACAGTGATGTCACAATTCAGAAACTTAGGGTATAAATCAAGTGCTCATATTTAGAAAGTACTGTAAACCCAATAGCATAGAAATGAAAAAATTAAAATATAACTTTTATTAATATAAATTAAAAGGTCCAGGTCAGACCAAAAACACACATAAAAACAGATAATAATATGTGTATATGGGGTGGTCTTGATGTAACCAGGTATTCCAAAAATCCTCATATATACAGTGCCTTGCGAAAGTATTCGGCCCCCTTGAGCTTTTCAACCTTTTGCCACATTTCAGGCTTCAAACATAAAGATATAAAATTTAAATTTTTTTGGTGAAGAATCAACAACAAGTGGGACACAATCGTGAAGTGGAATGAAATTTATTGGATATTTTAAACTTTTGTAAAAAATAAAAAACTGAAGAGTGGGGTGTGCAATATTATTCGTCCCCCTTAATACTTTGTAACGCCACCTTTTGCTGCGATTACAGCTACAAGTCGCTTGGGGTATGTCTCTATCAGTTTTGCACATGGAGAGACTGAAATTCTTGCCCATTCTTCCTTGGAAAACAGCTGGAGCTCAGTGAGGTTGGATGGAGAGCGTTTGTGAACAGCAGTTTTCAGCTCTTTCCACAGATTCTCGATTGGATTCAGGTCTGGACTTTGACTTGGCCATTCTAACACCTGGATACGTTTATTTGTGAACCATTCCATTGTAGATTTTGCTTTATGTTTGGGATCATTGTCTTGTTGGAAGATAAATCTCCGTCCCAGTCTCAGGTCTTTTTCAGACTCCAACAGGTTTTCTTCCAGAATGGTCCTGTATTTGGCTCCATCCATCTTCCCATCAATTTTAACCATCTTCCCTGTCCATGCTGAAGAAAAGCAGGCCCAAACCATGATGCTGCCACCACCATGTGTGACAGTGGGGATGGTGTGTTCAGGATGATGAGCTGTGTTGCTTTTACGCCAAACATATCGTTTTGCATTGTGGCCAAAAAGTTGGATTTTGGTTTCATCTGACCAGAGCACCTTCTTCCACATGTTTGGTGTGTCTCCCAGGTGGCTTGTGGCAAACTTTAAACGAGACCTTTTATGGATATCTTTGAGAAATGGCTTTCTTCTTGCCACTCTTCCATAAAGGCCAGATTTGTGCAGTGTACGACTGATTGTTGTCCTATGGACAGACTCTCCCACCTCAGCTGTAGATCTCTGCAGTTCATCCTGAGTGATCATGGGCCTCTTGGCTGCATCTCTGATCAGTCTTCTCCTTGTTTGAGATGAAAGTTTAGAGGGACGGCCGGGTCTTGGTAGATTTGCAGTGGTCTGATACTCCTTCCATTTCAATATGATCGCTTGCACAGTGCTCCTTGGGATGTTTAAAGTTTGGGAAATCTTTTTGTATCCAAATCCGGCTTTAAACTTCTCCACAACAGTATCACAGACCTGCCTGGTGTGTTCCTTGGTCTTCATGATGCTCTCTGCGCTTTAAACAGAACCCTGAGACTATCACAGAGCAGGTGCATTTATACGGAGACTTGATTGCACACAGGTGGATTATATTTATCATCATCAGTCATTTAGGACAACATTGGATCATTCAGAGATCCTCACTGAACTTCTGGAGTGAGTTTGCTGCACTGAAAGTAAAGGGGCTGAATAATATTGCACGCCCCACTTTTCAGTTTTTTATTTTTTACAAAAGTTTAAAATATCCAATAAATTTCGTTCCACTTCACGATTGTGTCCCACTTGTTGTTGATTCTTCACCAAAAAATTAAAATTTTATATCCTTATGTTTGAAGCCTGAAATGTGGCAAAAGGTTGAAAAGTTCAAGGGGGCCGAATACTTTCGCAAGGCACTGTATAAAGGGTAATGATACAAAACACCCCAGTTTAGAGGAATCAATAAAGAAAAGGGGGGAAAACCTTAGACCACACAGTCTCACTAGTCCGCTAAGCCTTCAGACAATGAGAGAGCAAATTACCACCTGAACATACACACTGAGCAGGACACTTGCCCATTCAGATAAAGTGAGCTAGACAGGGTAACGAACCCTAAAAAGGGTAGCCCAGCTAGCCCCCCTCACTAGAGCCCCTCAACGCGTTTCTCCCTATGGGTTCATCAGGAGGGTGTAAATTTCATAAAACATATGTATAATGCTAACAACCGCAGTTAGATAGCATGCCAGTACTAATATGTAATAGAGGCTGTTATATAGCTGATGGTGGACAGCAGCATGTGAGGATAGCCAATCTGAACATAGCCAGAAGCCTAGCTCATATAGCGCTAGCCACGCCCCTATCTGTGATGTCAATAGACCCAACCAATGACATGGTAAGTCCCTCCCATCGAGGCCGAGGCTCGTACTAATGAGCGTGCCCGTTGGTATGGAGACGGGAGATGCTGTGCTGCTGACATCGAATCAAAAGAAAGGTAAGGAGAAGGTGAAATAAACAAGTCAGCTCCGTGAATGTCCCAGATGGAAAAAAAAAAAAATAAGCGCTGAAGAAAGTCAGACACCCGAGCCTCTTTGCAACAACAAAGAAGATCAAAGCCTGCACACTCATTCAAACTAGATGAAGAAATGGTATGAATCGATAAGCCGGCAAACTAAACCTTGTAGCACAAACAAAGCTAACAACGTGTCATGATAAGATGAAACGTTCAGCGCTGAAGTAACAAACAGAACACCTAATACAGTAAGACCCCCTATATATAAAGGGGAGAGACATGGGTGTAGATTTAAATAGGTTTAAAATAGTGTGCAAGGTAAAAGGGACAAAACATGAGGCATACATCCCATCAGAGTGAAGATCATTCACATAAGAAGGTTATGTAATGTATATACAGAATAACCAGACTACATAGAAGTCGTAAATATAAAATAGAAAGGGAATAAAAAAAATCCACATCTAGATGAACGGAATAAAGGAAATGGACTCATTGAGATCATGAGGTTTAACCGATTGGAACTTAAAAGTCCATCTGGTTTCCTGTTGTAGAATCAGCTGGTTCCAATTGCCACCCAATTGTTTGAGACCTTGAAACTTAAGACACTTTGGATTGCCTCCATGCTTTTCCCACACGTGATGGCAACGTTTTATCTTCTTTCCTCAGGATATAGCCCACATGGTCTAATATCCTGCGGCGGAACTCTCTTTTAGTTTTGCCAATGTAGTTAAGGGGACAGGGACAGGTAGCACAATACACCACCCCAATGGTACGACAATTAATAAACTGTCTGGTATGGTATGTGACACCTGTAGATACACAACATACACTGTCACCCATAGCTACATAATCGCACGCCTTACACGAACCACATTTGAAACCGAAGGGGAATGACTGACTAAATTTTTGATGTCTGGATCCATAGTGAGTGTGTCCCAATATGATCTCAAGATCTGTGTAATGTTCCTCGAACCCCTATCATAATTTCCCACCAACCGGATCAAGTGTTCATCCTGTGTACGTTGTTTGGGGGTTAGCAGACTGGGGCGATAGCTCATTTCCGCATGATTTCTAGCCTCTCGCAGAATAGATAGCGGGTAACCCTGTCTACTAAACCTCCCCTCCAGTTCGGTAGCCTTAGTGTGGAAATCCCCAAGGTCCGAGCAGTTCCTCCAAACTCTCAAATATTGTCCCTTGGGGATCCCACGCCTCAGAGGGGCAGGATGATAGCTATCCCATTTGAGCAGGCAGTTGGTTGCCGTTTCCTTGCGAAAAAGTGTAGTGGTTAGACCACCCTGTTCATCAATAGATATGCATAAATCCAAGAAAGTGATAGATCTCGGGCTAATAGATGCCATAAGCTGCAAGTTGATCTGATTATGGTTAAGGGCTCCCACAAAGCTCCATAACTTGTCCTCAGGGCCCATCCATAATATCAAAATGTCGTCTATATATCTGAGCCACAATGAAATCCAACATGCCCATCTCTCAAAAAGCTCGGTGAAGACGAGGTGCTTCTCCCACCAGCTAAGAAACAAATTTGCGTAAGCTGGCGCAGCGGAACTGCCCATGGCGGTTCCGCGCAGCTGGTGGAAGAAGTGCCCATCAAATAGAAAATAATTCCGAGTGAGGATGAACTGAAGGAGCTCAAGTAGGAATTCATTGTGGGAGGCTAGTTGGATACGTCTACTTTGTAAAAAGTGCCTCACAGCCCCATACCCCTTATCATGGGGTATGGAGTTGTAGACTTCTTCAACATCTAGAGAGGCCAAGTAGGAACCAGATGGTAAAAAAATATCCTGTAAATCCCTCAAGACATCCATAGCATCTCGAACATAGGAAGGTAACGTCATGACGAAGGGGCGCAGTAATCTGTCAATGTAGACACTGGCCCCTTGCGTCAGACTTCCTATGCCCGAGACTATGGGGCGACCTTTTAGAGGACAGAGTCCTTCATGGACTTTGAAGAGACTGTAAAAAGTTGCTGTAACTGGAAAGGCCGTACACATAAAAGCCTTTTCCTTTTTACTAATTAAACCTGCATCTAATGCCCTAGACAAAATTACTTCGAGTTCACTCCTATAGATGGTAGTGGGATCAGAATCCAGAGTTCTGTAAGTATCTGTGTATAAAAGTAAGGCATGGCACATACTAAAATATTGTGATCCATGACCACGACGTTGCCACCTTTATCTGATGGTTTGATAACCACGTCGTGGCCATTAGACAGCGTTTTTAGTGCCTGTAATTCCCCAGCATTTAAGTTATGGCCCTTGGCCAAACTATCCTGGGGTAAGCGTAGCAATGCCTGTGTGACCATGCCCTCAAAGATCTCAGTCACACACGTATCCATGACAGGAGGTGTTGATGTACTTTTAGGGTGGTGATCGGTAAATGGAGCTGGTCCAGGATGGCCCTGCCCCTCCTCCCACAGACCACAGACTCTGTCCTCTAAAAGGTCGCCCCATAGTCTCGGGCATAGGAAGTCTGACGCAAGGGGCCAGTGTCTACATTGACAGATTACTGCGCCCCTTCGTCATGACGTTACCTTCCTATGTCCAAGACACTATGGATGTCTTGAGGCATTTACAGGATATTTTTTTACCATCTGGTTCCTACTTGGCCTCTCTAGATGTTGAAGCAGTCTACACCTCCATACCCAATGATAAGGGTTATGGGGCTGTGAGGCACTTTTTACAAAGTAGACGTATCCAACTAGCCTCCCACAATGAATTCCTACTTGAGCTCCTTCAGTTCATCCTAACTCGGAATTATTTTTTATTTGACGGGCGCTTCTTCCACCAGCTGCGCGGAACCGCCATGGGCAGTTCCGCTGCGCCAGCTTACGCAAATTTGTTTCTCGGCTGGTGGGAGGAGTGCCTCATCTTCACCGAGCTTTTTGAGAGATGAACAGGTTGGATTTCATTGTACCTCAGATATATAGACGACGGGCCCTGAGGACGAGTTCTGGAGCTTTGTGGGAGCCCTTAACCATAATCAGATCAACTTGCAGCTTATGGTATCTATTAGCCCGAGATCTATCACTTATTTGGATTTATGCATATCTATTGATGAACAGGGTGGTCTAACTACTACACTTTTTCGCAAGGAAACGGCAACCAACTGCCTGCTCAAGTGGTATAGCTATCATCCTACCCCTCTGAGGCGTGGGATCCCCAAGGGACACTATTTGAGAGTTCGGAGGAACTGCTCGGACCTTGGGGATTTTCATACTAAGGCTCCAGAGCTTGAGGGGAGGTTTAGTAGACGGGGTTACCCGCCATCCATCCTGCGAGAGGCTAGACATCATGCGGAAATGAGTTATTGCCCCAGTTTACTAACCCCCAAACAACGTACACAGGATGAACACTTGATCCGCTTGGTGGGAAATTATGATAGGGGTACGAGAAGTATTACACAGATCTTGAGATCATATTGGGACATACTCACTATGGATCCAGACATCAAAAATGTAGTCAGTCTTTCCTCTTCGGTTACACACAGAAGGGGTAGGAACTTGGGGGATTTTTTAACACACAGTCATCTTAATCCCTCCCCACCAGTTGGAACATGGCTTGAACATAATATACATAAAGGGACTTTCAAATGTGGTTCGTGTAAGGCATACGATTATGTAGCCAGGGGTGACAGCGTATGTTGTGTGTCTACAGGTGTCACATACTATACCAGACAGTTTATCAATTGCCGCACTACTGGGGTGGTGTATTGTGCTATCTGCCCCTGTCCCCTTAACTACAGTGGGTACGGAAAGTATTCCGACCCCTTTAAATTTTTCACTCTTTGTTTCATTGCAGCCATTTGCTAAAAGCAAAAAAAAGTTCATTTTATTTCTCATTATTGTACACTCAGCTCCCCATCCTGACAGAAAAAACCCCCAGAAATGTAGATATTTTTGCAAATTTATTAAAAAAGAAAAACTGAAATATCACATGGTCATAAGTATTCAGATCCTTTGCTGTGACACTCATATATAACTCACATGCTGTCCATTTCCTTCTGATACTCCTTGAGATGGTTCTACTCCTTCATTGGAGTCCAGCTGTGTTTAATTAAACTGATTGGACTTGATTAGGAAAGGCGCACACCTGTCTATATAAGACCTCACAGCTCACAGTGCATGTCAGAGCAAATGAGAATCATGAGGTCAAAGGAACTGCCCAAGGAGCTCAGAGACAGAATGGTGGCAAGTCACAGATCTGGCCAAGGTTACAAAAGAATTTCTGCAGCACTCAAGGTTCCTAAGAGCACAATGGCCTCCATAATCCTTAAATGGAAGAAGTTTGGGACGACCAGAACTCTTCCTAGACCTGGCCGTCCAGCCAAACTGAGCAATCGTGGGAGAAGAGCCTTGGTGAGAGAGGTAAAGAAGAACCCAAAGATCACTGTGGCCGAGCTCCAGAGATGCAGTAGGGAGATGGGAGAAAGTTCCACAAAGTCACTATCACTGCAGCCCTCCACCAGTCAGGGCTTTATGGCAGAGCGGCCCGAAAGAAGCCTCTCCTCAGTGCAAGACAGAAAGCCCACATAGAGTTTGCCAAAAAACACATGAAGGACTCCCAGACTATGAGAAATAAGATTCTCTGGTCTGATGAGACGAAGATTGAACTTTTTGGCCTTAATTCTAAGCGGTATGTGTGGAGAAGACCAGGCACTGCTCATCACCTGCCCAATACAATCCCAACAGTGAGACATGGCGGTGGCAGCATCATGCTATGGGGGACAGGACCACTGGTGGCAATTGAAGGAAAGATGAATGCGGCCAAGTACAGAGATATCCTGGAAGAAAACCTCTTCCAGAGTGCTCTGGACCTCAGACTGGGCCGAAGGTTCACCTTCCAACAAGACAATGACCCTAAGCACACAGCTAAAATAACAAAGGAGCGGCTTCAGAACAACTCTGTGACCATTCCTGACTGGCCCAGCCAGAGCCCTAACCTCAACCCAACTGAGCATCTCTGGAGAGACCTGAAAATGGCTCCACCAACGTTCACCATCCAACCTGACGGAACTGGAGAGGATCTGCAAGGAAGAATGGCCGAGGATCCCCAAATCCAGATGTGAAAAACTTGTTGCATCATTCCCAAGAAGACTCCTGGCTGTACTAGCTCAAAAGGAAGGGGCTTCTACTCAGTACTGAGCAAAGGGTCTGAAAACTTATGACCATGGGAGATTTCAGTTTTTCTTTTTTAATAAATTTGTAAAAATATCTACATTTCTGTTTTTTTTCTGACAAGATGGGGAGCTGAGTGTACATTAATGAGAAATAAAATGAACTTTTTTGCTTTTAGCAAATGGCTGCAATGAAACAAAGAGTGAAAAATTTAAAGGGGTCTGAATACTTTCCGTACCCACTGTACATTGGCAAAACTAAAAGAGAGTTCCGCCGCAGGATATTAGACCATGTGGGCTATATCCTGAGGAAAAAAGATAAAACATTGTCATCACATGTGTAGGAAAAGCATGGAGGCAATCCAAAGTGTCTCAAGTTCCAAGGTCTTGAACATGTTACCCTATTAGAGGTGGCAATTGGGACCAGTTGATTCTACAACAGGAAACCAGATGGACTTTTACGTTCCAATCGGTTAAACCTCATGGTCTCAATGAATCCATTTCCTTTATTCCGTTCCTCTAGATGTGGATTTTTTTTTATTCCCTTTCTATTTTATATTTACGACTTCTATGTAGTCTGGTTATTCTGCATATACATTACATAACCGTCTTATGTGATTGATCTTCACTCTGATGGGATGTGTGCTTCGTGTTTTGTCACTTTTTTTTTTTATTTTTTTTTTACCTTGCACACTATTTTAAACATATTTAAATCTAAACCCATGTCTCTCGCCTTTTTATATAGGGGGTCTTACTGTGTTAGGTGTGCTGTTTGTTACGTCATTGCTGAATGTACAGAGATAATACACACAGCGATGTCACAGTAAAGGGATAATACACACAGCGATGTCGCAGTACAGGGATAATACACACAGTGATGTTACAGTACAGGGATAATACACACAGCGATGTCGCAGTACAGGGATAATACACACAGCGATGTCGCAGTACAGGGATAATACACACAGCGATGTCGCAGTACAGGGATAATACACACAGCGATGTCGCAGTAAAGGGATAATACACACAGCGATGTTGCAGTACAGGGATAATACAAACAGCGATGTCGCAGTACAGGGATAATACACACAGCGATGTTGCAGTACAGGGATAATACAAACAGCGATGTCGCAGTACAGGGATAATACACACAGCGATGTCGCAGTACAGGGATAATACACACAGCGATGTCGCAGTAAAGGGATAATACACACAGCGATGTCGCAGTACAGGGATAATACACACAGCGATGTCGCAGTACAGGGATAATACACACAGCGATGTCGCAGTACAGGGATAATACACACAGCGATGTCGCAGTAAAGGGATAATACACACAGCGATGTCGCAGTACAGAGATAATACACAGTGAGGTCACAGTACAGGGATAATAAACAGTGATGTCGCAGTAAAGGGATAATACACACAGCGATGTCGCAGTACAGGGATAATACACAGTGAGGTCACAGTACAGGGATAATACACACAGTGATGTCACAGTACAGGGATAATACACACAGTGATGCATTATTATATTATATGCTATATGAACAATGGAAATAAATAAGAGACTACATAACCCTTAAGTACACTAGAAGTAGCTGTTGGTCAAACACTTATTCAGCTGATAGCTATCTTGCCCAACTCCCGCATACACATGCATGCTCAGCAGAGTGATACATGTGTGCTGACCTGGGAGAGGATTGAAGGTGCCTGATGCCTTTGGTGGTGATTTCTCCTCCAGATACCAGGAAGTTCACTATAAATTCTGTTTCTTTATTTCCCCTCCAGGGCTCTGCACCATTTGTCCCGGCTGAAGGAGCTTGTAGGAGACTGTAACCTGAAGAAAACTGAAGATAATAAGCAGGAGCTCCAGACTTAGCCGTGACCTCAGCCAACCAATTAATGTTACTTTATTAATATAATATTTAATTATTTCACGTTATATATATGTGTATTTTTATATCGGGCCCTTTACATATCTTCCCTGTATGCTTTATATTTGTCTATTATATTGGACTCCATATGTTTAGTTTTTTTCGGACATGTTTTTCAATGTATAAAATATCTTTTACATCTCATTATTAGTTTTGTGATAAAACGGAAAACAGCGGTGTGGGCCTTCAGCTTTAAGGGGCCACTGACAAACTCTGCATACATTCATAGTACAAGCGTATATAAATAATTGTTGTAATACACTATATCTTACCAGGTCCCCCCCCTACTCCTCATCCCAGCTAAAATGATATTTAGTCTGTCTTGGTCTCCCAAGACAGAATGTCAGCTCACAGACGAATCAGATTAGATGTGCTCATAGAAGTCTATGGAGGGAGGTGAAGGGACTGAGTCAGAGAGAATAAGAGATGCCTGCAGAGAGGCTGCTGAAGCTAATAGTAAGTTTCTGTCTCACCCCAAGTGCTTTATTCTCATTCATATGTCTGGTATTCTCTATAACAGGCGTAGGCAACCTTCGGCACTCCAGCTGTTGTAAAACTACAACTCCCAGCATGCATGCTTGCTCTGTTGTTCTTGGAACTCCCATGGAAGTGAATGAAGCACGTTGGGAGTTGTAGTTTCACAGCAGCTGGAGTGCCGGAGGTTTCTGACCCCTTCTCTGTAATGTCCTATTCGATCCAGCTGAGGATTCTGAGTGTGAGAGTGAGTTATGGAAAGGATTCTCCTCTACTTTCTGTGTGCAGTGAATGGAACACATCATAGCAGCCTAGTCTACAGCCACCAGCTCAGGGAAAACTGAGAGGTAGAGAGAGAACCACAGAGGGGAAAACTGCTACAAAAGGCAATAAACAAGTCATATAATGTCAGAAATAGTCCTTATGTACACATGGCAGCTTATTCTAAAATTTATGTGCAACGTAAAGTGTACTTAAAGAGGTCCTTTCATGTCCTTTAATATTGGCGGTGTTATATACCTCTATATTCAGCGCACTGTCGGCTTTGCCAGTATCTACCCTGGTTGCAGAGATATCGGTGCTGTTTGTTTTGGAAGTGCCTTACAGCTCTGTATCATCACTGGGCAGTGAGGAAGGCCCACCCCCTTGTACTTTTGGGGAAGGGGCATTCCTCTCTTACCAGTGAAGATGCTGACAGTGCTGGGATACCTGTGCCGAAACGGTACTGATGTCTCTGCAACCAGGACTCATACTGGCAAAGTTGACAGTGCACTGAATTTCGGTATTTAACATCGCTAATGTCAGAGGACATGAAAGGTCTTCTTTAAAGGGGGATATGCTATGAAAATTTTTATCCTCGGCACTCCCATTGCAACGAATGTTCTGCTCCATTACTACATTCAGAACTGGAGTAGAACACCCCCTTTCTTGGGATCGGTGGGGGTCTCAGCGGTTGGACCCCACCAATTAGCAATTTAGGGATAGGGGATAAATAATTTTCATGGCCTAGACCCTTTATTTTGGTACTATGGTGCAGTGGTCTCTGCTGTCAGTATAATCAGTTTAGACAGACTGGTTGCTAGGGACGCGCTGCCTAACTACAGCCTCTTATGTGGAGATGTCTGAAACCACGTCTCTGACAATAAGCTGTCTCAGATGGCTCTGATTGAAATACGTGTCCCCCTGATGTGGGACATAACTAGAAAGCGTGAGGCCCCATGATAGACACACAGTAGGTCCCAGAAGTAGGACAGGTCATCAATATTTTTAGCCCTGAAAACCCCTTTTTTAATTTTAGCCACAGATGAGGGACTGAGACGATTTTTTCTGTTTCTGATCTTGAAGTTTTTTTTTTATACATGAACATCTTCCTCTTCCCGACAACACTACCTGTATAGCCTTAGAGGCAGGCGTCTGATCAAACGTTCTTCCTTGTGATGGCGATTCTGAGAACGTTGGTTAACAGGTCTACCGCAGACTTCCTTAAAGAAATCGTACTCCTGCAGAAGGAATTCACCCTTGAGCTCAATGTCTGACATCATGTCATGTGTCATCTGGGGCTTAAGGAGAGCCGCTATTGAGGATTCTCCATTCATCTAGAGACCTGCCGGCCAAAGCAGGCCCTGACACACAGATCATGTATGCACCACAGCAACTGTGGGCTGGGGCCTAATGTGGCAGGGGAGACGTTTCTGTGCCCTCTGGAATTTGGGAAATGTTCACAACTGCATCTTTATTGGCCCCTATAGTTACACCACTGATATAATCATGGGCAAGAACATCTAAGACAGCTGCAGCGTGAGTATATAGCATCTCCGCTTTTATAGGGGTTGCCCGGGGTCTTTAACTCGCTTCCTCTCTGCACTTGTTCAAGTTGGATTTGAGCTTGCTCCACCTCCTCTCTTGCTTCCTTTTTTCACAGGTGCTCTGGGGGCTGACTTTACTATAGTACAGGCAACTACCTGTGAAAACGGAGGCGGAGCAACAAGGGGACGTGTGCTGGTTCCGATCCCATGACCTGGAGTTGGAACCCCCGGGTCCAGCTTGAACAAATCCTTGGAAATCCCTTTTATACTCCTTACACAAGATGTCTATAATACACTGAAAGAAACATGAATATTGATCTAGAGAGGCCATATTTACCTGATGTTAGGTGAAGCAATGGTTCACTGCAGGATGCAGACAGGCCCAAGTGGTATATGCTGGCTTGTATAAGGTGCCAGTCAGATAATAAAGCAAGTGCACAATGCTGTCTTAAAGTCTATTAGTTATACACATACTATTCGATCAGGTGGACTGCCCTATATATGTACTAGATATAACACCTATATACATACACCCCACAGACACCAGCATCCTAGTTTCCCTCAACCAACATAATGGGGCCTGGCTGCATCTCGCATAAAATAATTTAAAGGGGTTATGCAGTTTCTATGATTGATGGCCTATCCTTAGATCTGGGGGGTCCGATACCCACTACAGAACTGTTGCTGGTTCACTAGGGCCACTTTTGGTTGGTACTAACCACTACATACTGGGAACACACCACAAGACCTGCCATGTTACAGATGCTCTGACCCAGTGGTCTAGTCATTACAAATGTGGCCCTTTTCTAAGTCCTTAGGGTCCATGCACATGACCGAGTGTGCATCCGAGTTGGGGGCTCAGTTTATCGCGGAATGCAGTCAGATGACACTTGGTGTGACATTCGAGTGCATTCTGTGATACATTCACGTCTATGAGGCCTCTGAATCCATTCAGTTCTGATAACACAGAGCAGAATAGAACCTGCTCTGTAATCACCCAAGTTATCGGAACAAGAGTGAAAGGGAATGATCATGTCGCAAGAGGTCTAGCAAGGACAGGGGCATAACTAGGTAAGCCAGGGCCCATAGTAAGCTTTTTACTGCCCCCCCTTGCCCCCACATAATATAACACCCAATTTATTGGTCCCCACATGATATATTGCCCCTTTATTGGCTCCCATACAGTATACTGTCCCTATTACAGTCCCCCACACTGTATACTGTCCCCATTACAGGTCACAATATAGTACCAGCATATCACCCCAGCCCTGCAGATAGATAGGTTAGTGTGACCAGAACCAGCATATCACCCCAGCCCTGCAGATAGATAGGTTAGTGTCACCAGTACCAGCATATCACCCCAGCCCTGCAGATAGATAGGTTAGTGTCACCAGACCCAGCATATCACCTCAGCCCTGCAGATAGATAGGTTAGTGTCACCAGAACCAGCATATCACCTCAGCCCTGCAGATAGATAGGTTAGTGTCACCAGAACCAGCATATCACCTCAGCCCTGCAGATAGATAGGTTAGTGTCACCAGAGCCCAGCATATCACCCCAGCCCTGCAGCTAGATAGGTTAGTGTCACCAGACCCAGCATATCACCCCAGGCCTGCAGATAGATAGGTTAGTGTCAGCAGAACCAGCATATCACCCCAGCCCTGCAGCTAGATAGGTTAGTGTCACCAGACCCAGCATATCACCCCAGCAATGCAGATAGGTTAGTGTCACCAGACCCAGCATATCACCCCAGCCCTGCAGATAGATAGGTTAGTGTCACCAGAGCCCAGCATATCACCCCAGCCCTGCAGATAGATAGGTTAATGTCACCAGACCCAGAATATCAACCTAGCCCCACAGATAGATAGGTTAGTGTGACCAGAACCAGCATATCACCCCAGCCCTGCAGATAGATAGGTTAGTGTCACCAGAGCCCAGCATATCACCCCAGCCCTGCAGCTAGATAGGTTAGTGTCACCAGACCCAGCATATCACCCCAGGCCTGCAGATAGATAGGTTAGTGTCAGCAGAACCAGCATATCACCCCAGCCCTGCAGATAGATAGGTTAGTGTCACCAGAGCCCAGCATATCACCCCAGCCCTGCAGCTAGATAGGTTAGTGTCACCAGACCCAGCATATCACCCCAGGCCTGCAGATAGATAGGTTAGTGTCAGCAGAACCAGCATATCACCCCAGCCCTGCAGATAGATAGGTTAGTGTCACCAGACCCAGCATATCACCCCAGCCCTGCAGATAGATAGGTTAATGTCACCAGACCCAGCATATCAACCTAGCCCCGCAGATAGATAGGTTAGTGTGACCAGAACCAGCATATCACCCCAGCCCTGCAGATAGATAGGTTAGTGTCACCAGAACCAGCATATCACCCCAGCCCTGCAGATAGGTTAGTGTCACCTGAATCATACAGTGTGAATTGTTGCCTCCGTATCTGAGATATTGCTGTTTCTTTCAATATGTAAATAAACTTTTTGGAGCAACAAGGACGTTGTCGCTTACCTCAATGGCAAAGCCTATGTTGCTCCAAAGGACTCATTTGCATTTTCACAAAACCAATGATACCTCAGCAATGACGGTTAAAAAACATCATAAATACCTGCCAGACATGAGTGTTATCTGTGGGTGACTGGATAAGAGGTGACAATGTTGTGAAAGGAGTTTATCTGGGTTGATAAAACATTTGTGTGTAATATCCGCATTGTTCCTCGCAGGATCATTGTCCACGTCAATAATAATCCACGATTTACCCAGGAAAGTATTTATCACTGGAGTTGGCCATTATGTGAGAAATCAATAGGTTGACATGTGTAAGGTTAACAGTCGGAAGACACTAATTCTCCTTGAGGAGATCAGGCCAGTGTAGGTTGTCTAAGGGTAAATTCACATGGTGGATTTTTCGAAGGGAGCCACCATGCAAAATCCTCCACGGAAATTTTCCTGCTGTCTGCAGGAAGATTTCTTCTCCAGAGACCCCCCGACTCAATGTTGGCCGAACATACCGATATTGGCGGGACAGGGCGCCCACCTAATGTGTATGGGAGCCTACACTCCTCCCTTGACGGCAGATGTCAAGGGAGATTAGGATTGGGCTGCTGGATTTCAATATGCTCAATCCTTTTGTTCAGAGGAAGAAAAGCATGTAGATTAGCGGTCCTTCTGGCACTGGCAGTGAAAGTCCCTACACTTCTTCCAGTCCCTATTAATTGGCACAGCTGGTCAACAACCAATATGGCAGCCATTACTGCTATATCACAGATTGCCATGGATAGTGTACGTACCATGGAGGATAGTAGGCAGGAGAGCTATCAGCACAATCTGCACTGGATTGCATCACTGGATAGTGAGATTTCAACTCCAGATCCTTGGGAAGCAGAGACGTCAATCGGCGCTATCCTGTAGGGTCACACCACTAACCAGATGACACAGGGGGTATGATCACCCGAGAGACAATAGACTCCTTAGGACTGATGCTGGAACCCAGGCTACATCAACATCCAAAACCATGTGAACCTATATATATGTGTCTTCCTCCCCAAAATTGGGGAGGATCTCCACCACTATGGAAAACCTGCATCGACCCTTTCTGCTGGGTCCTCTACGTACTGTCTACCCCCTGGAATATTTTCACTTCTCCAGAAAGACTCCAATGCCCTCACTCCATGAACACCGCCTTCACCTAAGTAACCAGATCACCATCCACCTTCTCAGTCCCAAACCTGCGGTTTCATCCTTCGCAAGGACCCCAGGCCCAGATATCTTCTATACCGTGGCAGTTGTTTCTGCAATATTGGATTGCCATTTAGACCCGGTTATGGACATGGACCCCCAAGTGCTGGACAAATGTGGAGTCCGACAAATGTATTGATGTCTCCCATAGGGGAAGAAGACTGGTTTACTGACCACTGTAATCTTATGAGAGTTTCAACAATGTTATTGTTCTGTTTTCCATGGCTAGTGTAGGCTGTACAGAATATGCTACCTGTTGTAACTGGCCCAGGGCCGATGGGCATTATATTACCCATGATCACCACCACTTTCTTCCCATAAACACTCTCCGGCATTGCGACACCTCAACAAACCTAAAATGACTTTGATAGATTGAAGAAATTCTGGGTGGGAGACGTCATTGTTTCTACAGCCTAAAATAGAGCGGGAGGAGTTCTGATATTGTTTAGTAAGCACCTATCTTACACTATTGTCTTCCGTTCCACTCATAACCAGGGTCAACTTGCCCAGGTAATCCTTACAACTCCGGCAGGAGATCTCAGTATCTGTAAGATAAATGGACCAAATGGAGACAATGGAGTGTTCTTTCAGTCCCTACGACCTACCCAGTCTGCAAATCCCTACATAACTAAGATCTTAGCTAGAGATTTTAAGAGAGTAATATATCAGGATGGGCGCCAGGGACCCAGCTCTAAGACCCAGATCAACAGAGACAATATTAACCACTGTCGCCAAAGATTTAATCGAAACTGACATATGACGATATCACCATTCCAATAGTAGAGAATTGACTCATTATTCCTATGCCCATTGGCCCTGGTCCAGAATAGATTGTATTCTATTAGACGCCAGACTGTAGCACCGATCTGTCCTCACCTAGTTTTATCGGATCATTCTTGTAGATAACCATATAAAAGGTAGGGACTATATATTGCGATTTCCGTTCTTCATGGTCAAAGAGGAGTCTTTCGAACAATGTCTGCTTGGATGGTGACTGGACTATGAGTCGCATAATGGAGAGGCGAAATCTAGTCCTTGCTGGTTGGGAAGCCGCTAAAGTGTTTCCCTCTGCCATGAGGCGAGATGGTATCTTGCCTCAGGTGACAAATTGCTGAGTCCCTGAGGGGGCGTCCCACTATGGGACGTTATACTGTGTGGAGGGGCTACTGTGAGATATTATACTGTGTAGAGGGGTCGCTATGGGACATTATACTGTGTGGAGGGGTCGCTATGGGACATTATACTGTGTGGAGGGGTCGCTATGGGACATTATACTAAATGTACTTGGGGATATTATTCTTAAAGGGGTTTTAAGCTCAGCACTGAAGCTGCGTGTATATCCCCAGCTTATTTCAATCATTGTGCATGCATCGGGGACTCAGTGACGTATCTCAGTCAGGCAGCTTCAGTGCTAAGTGGTGTGTATGTGCAGTGGTAGTCAAGCCTAACTTCAGAGAGGGGGTGCCATTTCTTTTTTTGCCTGTAGGATCAGCCCTGGATACTCAGGTGCCTTATTGCACGCATAATTAATCTTAAAAAGAAAATCTAGGAACGTCATGATGTAAATCCACTAGAAGGGAACGTTTTTACCGCTCACATCTTTAAGCTGAGATTTTCAGATATCGGTAATAAGTCGGGCAGATTACTGGCAAATATCGTCAAGTGTTCCGGACCACACACACTATGTTACAGGACAAGATTTGTATTGCTACCGCACAGATAAAGGGCACTATGGGGCATTATTTAAATGTAACGCAACTCCCACGCCATTTTCGCTTTCATGAAAGTGGCATGGTAGTAAGTGCAAAAACGGCAATGATTGGCGCAACCAGTGGTTAAAAAATTGCAAACTCAAGGTTTGCAACTTTTTTACGCCAGGTATATGCCAACCAAACGCTTTTAATAAATCTGCCAGATTTTGTCCATGTTATAAAAAGGTCGCATGCCACACCACACCCCCAAAAGGGGCAGGGCTTTAGTAAAAGTGGGCAGGGCCATAATAAGTTAATATTAATTTTTGACACATGCTTTGCACACTGGCTCTCCCACAAGTCACCTAATAAAAGTTGTCACGTGACATCTTTAACTATAGTTACTGGGGAAATTTATCAAAATTTATGCTAAGGAAAAGCGGTTGTCCATAGCAACCAATCAGATTCCAGCTTTTATTTCTCACAGATGCTTCGGAAGCAGCAACCTGACTGGTTGCTATAGGCAACTACTCCAGATTTCCTTTTCACCTGTTTAGATATATCTTCCCCAATATGTTTATATACCATCTGTTACTATGGTTACTGTATATAGTGATGACAGCTGTTACTATGGTTACTGTGTATAATGAGGAATCTGTTGCTATGGTTACTGTATATAGTGATGATAACTGTTACTATGGTTACTGTATACATTGATTACAGCTGTTACTATGGTTACTGTATATAGTGATGACAACTGTTACTATGGTTAATGTGGATGGTGCGGGCATCTGTTGCTATGGTTACTGTATACAGTCATTACAGCTGTTACTATGGATAGTGAGACCATCTGTTCCTATGGTTACTGTATACGGTGATTACAGCTGTTACTATGGTTATGGTGCATAGTGAGGGCAGCTGTTACTATGGTTACTGTGGATAGTAAGGACAGTTGTTACTATGGTTAATGTGCATAGTGAGGACATCTTTTACTATAGTTACGGTATATAGTGATTACATCTGTTACTATGGTTACTGTGTATATTAATTACAGCTGTTACTATGATTACTGTTAATAGTAATTACAGTTGTTACTTTGGTAACTGTGGATGGTGAGGACAACTGTTACTATGGTTACTGTATATAGTGACAGCTGTTACTATGGTTACAGTGAATAGTGAGGACATCTGTTGCTATGGTTACTGTATATAGTGATGATATGCTATTTTGTTACTGTGTAGAGATGGCATCTGTAACTATGGTCACTGGGGGAGATTTATGAAAACTGGCGTTATCAACCCAGTGGTGGGTCTGTCTCATAAATGAAGCACCCTCTCCAACGGGTCGTGTGCCTACAGTGTATATCTAAGACGGCTCATAGCTGACATAGACTTCCAGTGTTATCTATGCCAGTTTTCTGGCGTTAATGACAATAAATCTGTCTGGAATTGATGGCCCCACCCCCAGCACACCATTACCACGCCCCATTTTCAGGAAAATGGTTTGGACAGCGCAAAAACGCCACGATTTATGCCTCAACTGGTGTTTAAAAAGTCACAAACCCGGGGCAAATGAGGAAATGATCAAAAATCTGGTGGGTCCAGTGTTCCCACCCACACCATGTCACCTCACCATACCCCCTTTCAGGAAAGTGGCGAGGGCTACGTTAAAAAAAAAAATTTAAATTTTGGTGCGAATACCTGACTTGTGCAAAGAACTTTGCGACTTTTTCATGTCTTCTATGCCATAAAACCGGTGTATAAGGCATAATAAATTTTCCCCCAATATAATTTACAGAGGGTGTCTAAGATGTCCTCAGACTGGGCAACACAACTAACCTCTAGTCACTGATTTTTCCACAAAGACTTTCTTTTTACCATGTTTTTGAATGCTGTGCAAAGTCCGGAAGGAGAGACACTTAGATATCTCTATCGGCTGTTGCTGCCATCTTTACCTCTTGGAAATTCTGGGCCCTCCAGAGACAGAGATGGGTTTTGTAGCCTCACTCTGCTCTGACTAATACACACGAGTCCTGAATGCAATTCCCCCATATTCCCCCACTCTTCAATAATGGAGGTTTATAAGTATGTTTTCTAAACCACAAATGTGGACGTGTGAATAAAGCCTAACGATAACCACCAGGAAGGGCACAATGCAGGGTTATAAGAGAAGATTCTCCAGAGTTGTCATTTCATAGGAATACCAGTAATAAATTAAAGGGGACTGTTCACCGCTTCCACCAACTCTGACTCTTTGCATCCTCCGATGGGTTCCTCTCCACTGGTTCCGGCACAGTTGGAATTTTTTTCCACCTTTCCGGAGCAATAAGTACTGTTATTTTCAGCACCCAATATAATAAAATAATTAGGATAACTGTGTTTTTTACTGCCAGGTGGGAGGTGCCGGACTCTCTGTTCCAGTCCAGGACTGCCCACTTGACAGTAGAGAGCATAATTAGCATATTAGGTACTGAAACTAACAGAAATGATTTCTTGGGAATGTGGAAGACTAGAGAAAAAATTCCAACTGTTGCAGAAACAGTGGAGTGGTGCCTATTGCTAGATACAAAGAGTTTGAGTTTATGGAGGTGGTGAAAGATCCTCTGTGAAGTCCTTTGTTTCCCTTTGCATAGGGGGTAACTTGTTGATTGAGGGAGATTCCTACCTCTGGAATCCCCACTGATCAGGGGTGTTTTGCATCCCAGCTTGAATAGAGGAGCAGGTTGGAAATGTGCAGATCAATGGGAACTACCAGAGATAGCAGAAGTATGGTGCTCAGTGGCAGCTGCCATGGAAATTAATGGAAGGGTGGTGTTCATTTTGACCTACTGTTCCTTTCCAACATGGGTACAAAACACCCCAGTTATTGTATGTTTTCTAAACCAGAACCCTTATTAATGTATTCTAGAAGCTGTGAGTTCAAGTTGCCCAGCAGCCACCTGTCTAATGTCTAGGTGACCATCTTGTTATTGATCAGACCATAAGGACAGGGTGGTCCAAAGGTATGAAGATACCAGGGTGGTCCGAATGTATGGAGACACCATGGTGGACCGAAGGTATGGAGACACCAGGGTGGTCCAAAGGTATGGAGATACCAGGGTGGTCTGAAGGTATGGAGACACCATGGTAGATCAAAGGTATGGAGACACCAGGGTGGTCCAAAGGTATGGAGACACCAGGGTGGCCCTAAGGTACGGAGACACCATGGTGGTCCAAAGGTATGGAAACACTGGGGTGGCCCGAAGGTATGTAGACACCAGGGTGGCCCGAAGGTATGGAGACACCACGGTGGCCTGAAGGAATGGAGACACCAGGGTGGTTCAAAGGTACGGATACACCGTGGTGGTTCAAAGGTATGGAGACACCAAGGTGGTCTGAAGATAAAGAGACACCAGGATGGCCTGAAGGTATAGAGACACCAGGGTGGTCCGAAGGCATGGAAACACCTGAATAAATGGAAATTGGTGGTTGGGAACGCCATCCTGTGTGTGTGGCATGTTACTAAGGGGAAGGGGGCCAATCTGTGTGTCCAACACTGCAGCCATTTTGAAAGACGCCGTCTTTGGATTATTTCAAATGAGAACGGTGCATGTAAAATTTGTAACTGATACATACATATACATTAACCATACATTACTCTAGCAACAGGCTGCACACTGGATGGTGTTCCCAACCACCATTTTTATTCATACATTTGGACTTTAGAACATGATCCAAAATATTACTCAACAAATAATCCAAGTATTACATTTTATATCCTATTATATCATCTTAAACCCAATGTTATAATGAAAAATCATAAATTATAGATCATATTCTTAGGATACCAGTACAAATAAACCCCAAATATCCCCAATCCGAAGCCCAACCACCCAAGCAGGCAAGTGGGAGGAGAGAAAAGAAATAAAAACAACAACTTATTACAACCTACAAAGTAGTTCTAGTTTAGTGGATGGTGCAAAAGGAGCAGGTGTGTTAAAATCCAACATGGCGGATTCTTTCAGTCAGGAGGCCTCCATACACATTAGATGATAGGCCGGTCCTGCTGAAATGGTCAGGTTTGTGTACAGCCAGCTTTAGTATTATATGGACACCATGTACACCACAAGTCTTCTCTATCAGTCCTTATCTGTTGCTGACACCTTATGTGGCCGCGATTGCTTCACATACGTAAACATGGTCGAGGTTAAACATCTTCATGCAAATGTAAAGTCATAAACTAATAGTGACAATGAGGCCTGGGAAATTCTATTCTATACTTAGTAAGTCATAAATGTCATAGTGAAGAAATAGTTATTTACAGATTCCAATATGGGGGAAAGTGAGTTCAGAGATAATAGTTATAGCCCCTACGCCATACACAGTAACATTCAGTGAGAGGCAGGAACAACACAAATACTGCCAGAAA
This sequence comes from Leptodactylus fallax, assembly GCA_947044405.1. Lineage (NCBI taxonomy): Eukaryota > Metazoa > Chordata > Amphibia > Anura > Leptodactylidae > Leptodactylus > Leptodactylus fallax. The sequence goes on along the minus strand of CAMRHE010001027.1, from coordinate 202,130 downwards.
TTCAAAAGTTGTCCGAAAGTTTAGTTACCCTTTAATGCATTATATTTCTGGGGGTTTCTGATGGCAAATTGTTGTATATGTGTCAAGTTAAAATTTGCTACCTCTGAAGGTATAAAGGAATAATCTTCAGGCTGACACACAATATCATCCACTTTCTGTACATTTATGACTCACTGTATAGATTAGGAATTCCCAGTTGCTCCTTGTCACTACCAGTTTATGACTTCACATTTGCATGAAGATGTTTAACCTCGGCCATGTTTACGTATGTAAAGCAATCGCGGACACTTCAGGTGTCAGAAACAGATAAGGACAGATAGATTTGGGAACGATCAACATGGAAAAGTTGCTACATGATTAATGATTCTACGAGTGAACTGTCCATATGGTATCTTCATTTTTAAGCTGTCCATACACGTACATCGTCGAAACCTGACAATTTCAGCAGGAATAAACTACCATCTAATGTGTATGGAGGCCTCCTGACTCTTCCCCATTAGCACATGGCACAGGAAGAGGCCATAGGATAGGAACGCCTACCTGACAGTTAGTACATATTGTACACCATACCTCCCAACTTTCAAAGGATAGAAAGAGGGACAGTATGTGCCCCCATACAGTATAAGGCTCCTACAGTCACCCTAACATTATATGCCCCACATTATAATGTTCCCCTCCAATTACCCCACAGTATTAAGTCCCTCTCCTGGTGCCCCAGTTTAAACTGGGAGGAACTAGAGGGGGGCATTAAACTGGGGGCTGCTGGAGGAGGACATTAAACAGTGGGAGTAGCTGGAAGGTGACATTAAACTGGGGGCAACTAGAGGCAGACATGTCCCCCTCCAGCTACTCCCACAGTTTAATGTCCCCTTCCAACTTGCCCCCAGTTTAATGTCCCCGTCCAGCGACCCCCACTGTTTAATGTCCCCCTCCAGCTGCCCACGGTTAAATGTCACCCTCCATCTGCATCCTCAGTTTAATGTTCCTCTTCATCTCCCCCCAGTTTAATGTCCCCCTTCATCTGCCCCCTGTTTAATGTGCCCCCATCTGTCCCCAGTTTAATGTCCCCCTTCATCTGTCCCCAATTTAATGTTCCCCTTCATCTGCCTCATTTAATGCTCCCCTTCATCTGCCCCCAATTTAATGTTCCCCTTCATCTGCCCTCAGTTTAATGTCCCTTCTTCATCGCCCCCAGTTTAATGCCCCCACCATCTGCCCCCAGTTTAATGTCCCCCTCCATCTGCCCCAGTTTAATGCCCCCTTCATCTGCCCCCAATTTAATGTCCCCTTCATCTGCCCCCAATTTAATGTCCCCTTCATCTGCCCCAGTGTAATTCCCCCCTATCTGCCACCAGTTTAATGCTCCCCCTCCATCTGCCCCAGTTTACTGTTACCCCTTCATGTGCCTTCAGTTTAATTCCCCTCTCTATATGCCCCCAGTTTAATGTCCCCCCTTCATCTGCCCCAGTTTAATGTCACCCCTTCATCTGCCACCAGTTTAATGTCCCTCCCTTCATCTGCCACCAATTTAATGTTCCCTCTCCATTTGCCCCCCACAGTTTAACATAATAAAACACTGATACTCCCCTCTCCTCACTCCCCTGCTGCTCTGTAGAAATCTGTTCTCTTGGAGTGTTCAGGGAGATGCAGGCGCGATGTGAGTGACGTCATCTCATCGCTCCTACAGCTCCTGGGACCGGAGCACACAAGGATGTGCTTCACACACAATGGTGAAGCAGGAACTGTCTGCGTATGGCTCCTGCTTCACCATTGTATTTAACTCATCTGCAACCAGAGAGGACACAGATGAGTTGATTACGGGACATACCTCCCGCCGACCGGGACAGCAGGAGAGGATCAGGAATCCGGGACTGCCACGCTGAATCCGGGACGGTTGGGAGGTATGGTACACATATACATATAGTACAATTGCCACAGCCCAGATGGAGGGAACTGGAGGTTGGGAGTAGTATTGTTGGATGACACCTCCTGTCACATGACTCCACTACTCCTCCTGGCACAATGTCCAATATATTAGACAGCTAACTCCCTGTCTCAGGGCTGTCTCTGTAAGAGCCTTGGGCTTGAATTCTTCCTCCTCAGGGGCTGTGTTGGGAATCACAGGGCTCAGTGTGCAGAGCTAGCATACCCTGTCACCACAAACTGTTAGACTGCTAGCCTGAGCTCTAACAGTTCCTCTGGAGGCCTAAGTCTCCCAGACCCCGCCCAGTGGCCAGTGATAGGTCAGAGCTGTACCGAATGTAGGGGTTGAACCATGGGGAAACCAACAGGGAAAATATTCAAGGGAGAGCTGCAAACTAGGACATGTAACACATAACCTATAGACAGGACATACAAGCATAACCCAGAGGCACAAAGACAAACACAATAAAAGCAGGAGCTCTCTGGGATGCTGCACACTTCTATAGACTTGTACTGTCGGGGGCTTCCTATCCACACAGCGATGACAGTGCAGGGAGATTGGTACCGAAACTAACTGCACCGATAGCTCTGCAACTGGAGCAGAGACCTGCAAAACTGACTGCACTGAATTCAGCTTTGCAGCGGTATGTAACACGGCTAATGCTACAGGACACGAAAGGTATAAAGTAAAAGGGTATGAATACTTTTGCAGCCAGTTTTATTCTGCTCTGGTGCAGTTAAAATAAGAATGTGAAGCCAATTTGTAAAATAAGAGCACATTTATCTAATAATCTGGATGGCATTAATAATAATACTCAATACTCCCCTTTACCCTCACTCGTGGATTGATCTTTGTATCCTCAGCTACAACATATCTCACCTTTGTTATCACCGGGAATCACATATAAGATATAAAAACACAACGACACTCCTGCACAATGACATACCGCACATAACACACTTACATACAGTTCTGTTCAATATCATGCTCATACAACTACATATTAGAGATGGGCAAAGCTCCCAAGATTTGTTTCAGATGGTTCAGATTGAACCAGAAGTGAAATTTTTATACTCTATAGTCTCTTCATACCCCAGAGTGTAATAGGTGGAGGCCCAAGGGAGGTGTAAAAAGTAAAAAAACATTCATACTCCCCATCCCTCACCTCTTTTGGGCCTTCTCGCAGCGTCCAGCGCTTTCTCTCTGTCTCCTCAGTGACATCATGCGCCTGGGGTCACCGCTGAGGCCGGTGATTGAGCCTGAGCATGATGATGTCATCTATCACAGGTCACATGATATGACCAGAAATGCACTGGATGCCATGAGGTGGCCCAAAAGAGGTGAGGGAAGGTGAGTATGAATTTTTTAGTATTTTTTACACCTCCCCTGGGCCTCCACCTATTATACTCTGGGGTCTGAAGAGACCCTCCTCCTTATCTACAGGACAGGGGATAAGTGTCTGATCGCGGCCCCATACAGGTGAAAGGAGCGCAAGTCACACAAGAACACTGGAGCTCCATTCAGGAGGCCTTAGGAGGACTTTCTGACCCCTGTCATGATCACTGGGGGACTCGACAATCGGGTTCCCGGACACTTATCCCCTGTCCTGTAGATAGGGGATAAATGTCCATAACAGGACAACCCCTTTAATATAATGTGCATGGCAAGGGACTCACCGCCAACTGGTTGACTGTCTAATGTTTATGTGGACATCCTGATTTCAACTGTTCTTGCCGAGAGTCTGGCATCGGCTTTCTCCTCTCTGCAGAGAGCGCATGTGTATGGGGGTGTCAGGCAAGATAGGGACTGATTTGTGAACAGGCCACGTGATGATAAACATGACGAACGTGACGCACTCAGGGAGTGCTGCTGCAGCTTCAAACCGCTGACCCAAGGGGGTCCTGGGTGTCAGTCCCCCACAGATCTTCAGTTGGACCATTCCTAAGGATAGGTTACCAATTAAAAATGTCCCGGAAAACCTCTTTACTATGTTGGCCTTGTAGGATCCCACATCATAAAGGTCATTGGTAACAGACAATACTGTGTATGGACAAAATTACTTTCAATTGTGAAGGAGCAGGAAATGTTCTGTAGGCTAAAACACGTTGGCCCATCTAAACAAAAACTACACAAACCACAAAGTTCACAAATGGGCACTGAGAGCAGTTTCACTATGACTGTGCACTATGGACGCGTTACCATAAACAAAACCTTGGCACCATCTCCTGTCTAAACACCAGCACCAGACTCGACAAAATGAAAGGTCAATAGAAATTAGAGACTTGGGGGCTTGTTTTTTTTTTTTTTTTGTTGGATAGTTTGTATTTTTCAATGGCTTAATTTTGGTGCACATAAAATGGTTCATAAAAATTGACTAAATTTTATGAACCGTTTCAGGGAGTAAATTAAAAAACAAACAAAAACATTTCCAGCATAGATTTTTTTTTTTACATTCTGATTAGCTCTATTAAAGGGGTTGTCCAGGACCTTATATGTTTTGGATACTGATGACTAGTCCATCAATATTAAATCGAGTGGGGGTCGGACAACTGGACGCCGCACCCTGATCCAGCTACCTGATACAGTCTATATGGCCGAAGCAGCTCTGCTCCCATTCAAGTGAATAGGTACAGAGCTGCAGTTTTTCGATGCCATCGCAGTTTCCCAGAGTTGTACGCTGGGAAACTGCAGGTCTGCACCCATTCACTTGATGACAGCTTGTACACAATCTATACACAGCTTCTGGTAGCCAAGTCCGCTGATCGAAGTAAGATTAAAATGCCGGACCCTAATGGATCTGATGCTGATATAATGCACTGTAATTCTACTGTACTGCGGTGTATCATGCCTGTCAGCACAATGCTGACAGTCAGCTTATTACCTAATAGGTGTACAAAGATGGCAGACCTGTGGTCCCTCATCATTACCATTTACACCCAGGGTCTTGACATCCCCACTAGGGCCGAAGAGCTCGATTGAGCGCTGCCACCCCTTCAGAGCTCACACTTACAAAACACTGTCAATTCATAGCAGCTTTGAGTGGCGGTATTATAAATTCCCCATTGACTTCAGTCAGGAAACTGTAATACTCTATACAGCCAATACCGATTGTGATGGTGATTTGCAAGTGTTAGGACTGAAGGGTCCTCAGTGCCCTCAAACAGTTAGTCGGCAGGGGTGCTGGGAGTTGGGCCCTCTCCAGTCTGATATTGATGACTTATCCTGAAGACTGACCATTAATTTTAGTGCACTGAATGCATTAAATGAATCAAAAATGGTTGCAAAAGTATTCCTACCTCGGAAATCTAATGCAAAAAGTTATACTGAGAAGCTTAAAGAGTCTAAACCACAAAAGTTATTTATCCCCTACCCATAGAATAAGAGATAAAATGCTGATCAGTGGGGGTCCAGTCGCAGAGACCCCACAATCCAGAGAATGGGAGTGTTTTACATTGTGAATGTAGAAGTTGACGCAGAATGTGTCAATGGGAATGCCGGACATAGCCGAGCGCCGTGCCCCCATTGAAGCGAACGGAACTGGGATGGACATTTTGAAACATTCTATCCACCAAAAAGTTCACAATGAGGGTAAAACACCCCATTCCTGGGATCAGTAGGGTCTGAGCAGTCACCAGGCAGCAATATCCTACAGATAAGGGATAAATAACTTTTGTGATGGTTAATATGGCCACCACAACAAACATTTTTGGTGGCCACCATCCTTTATCAGGCAATTCCCATAGCTCTTGGGTTGCCCTCTGGGCCCAATATAACAAAATGGGAAGATGAGTATGAGCGATGAATATTACCATGCGTGGCCCTCATGAATCACTGACCGTAATTCTGTTACCATATCATGAAGGCCAATGATAACTATTTATGATCCTGATTTATGGCTAGAGCTCCCCCTATTGGTCTAGCCTGTTGAAGGAAGTACAGGCGGCCATCACAGTAGCCGCTTGCACAATGCTGTATTATTGCTCCTTATTTCCTGCAATAAACTTTTGCAACTTGGATTTTCTTCCAGTATTGACGGGACACCTTTGGACCGCGTCTTCTTTGTATAACATGACTATCTACACGTGCCATCTCATGGACACCGACAAGATTCCCTGAAATATTCCGATAAAGCAATAACAAAATGATAAGTATATTACAACGTATTGGTGAAATTTCTCCTTCCTTCTGCACTGGGAGACATTTCATTTACAAATGACCCTTGACACAATTTTTGGATTTTTCCCCTTTGGGTTTAATATTTTGAGTTGATTAAATTCTAATGTATTTTTATCCCGGTCAAAGCCACCCTTTTTTTTTTTTTTCCATTCACATAGCCGTACGGGGCTTATTTTTTGCGAGACAAATTGTACTTTTTAATGGTACCATTTAATATTCCGTATAATGTATTGGGAAGCTGGAAAAAATTCAAAAAGGGCTGGAATTAGAAAAAAAAAACCTATATTTGGGCCATTTTCTTTTGGGTTTTGTTTTTATGGCATTCACTTTGCATCCAAAATGACATGTTTTTTCTATTCTGCAGGTCGGTACAATTACGACGATACCATATTTATATAGATTTTATCCATATAAATTATTTTTATATTTTAATATCTTTACAAAACTCAAAATTTTGAAAAATAAAAAGAATTCTTTGAGTGGCCATATTCTGACACCCATAACTTATTTAGATTTCCATGTACAGAACTGTGTAAGGCTTTTATGGGGCAAGTTTTCGTTTTTATGGATACGATTTTAGGGACTGTCTGGCATATTGATTGCTTTTAATTAATTTTTTTTTTTGGGGGGGGGGTTGAGAAATAGTGTAAAAATTTGATTTTTTTTCCCGTTATGGCATTCACCATATTGGATAAATAATTATGGTTATAGTTCGGGTATTTTTGGACGGATATACCCAATGTGTTTATGTTTGTTTATTTCAGATCTAGAGAAAGGAGGGTAAATTGAAATGTTTTTATATTTTTTAAATTTTTTATTTTTTATTTTTTTTATTTTTATTTTTAAACCTGCCCAGGGGACCTGGTAACCCATACAATATACTGCAATACTAATGTATTTCAGTGTATTGAAAAATCCATTCACTTCTATTACAGTAATAACAGGCCTTAAATAGGCTCCCAACTGACACGGAAATGGATTCTTGCCCCGAATATTGTTCCAGGAGATGGCAATACAAGAGAACACTTATGTAACACCCCCCTTCAGATGCCTTGGTCACATTTGGCCAGTACTATTATCATTGAGAAGGGGCTAAAACTTAATATACTTACTATCTGTAGCCACCACTAGAGGGAGCCCATAAGCTTACTGCATACTGTATTATTGTTTAGCTCCCTCTGGTGGTGGCTCCAAGTATGCAGCATGTTATATTTTAAATCCATGAGTCTTTAGGAGGTTTGGAGGTCTGTAATAGAAAAATAGAGCTTCAACCACTATAAAGATATTTTATGAAATTTAATAGCGCAGAATTTTGAAACTAAAAATGTCAAAATGTTATAAGTAAGGACTCACTTTAAATGGTTTGGTTTGGACAATTCCTGTGTAAGGAATCAAATACCATAAATGTAACCAAATGTAAAATCTGAAAATTCAATGCGGCAAATTTATCATGACTCTAAGCCAGTTTTCTGGCATAGAAGGATGATACTGAGGTGCACATTTTGTGCAAGGTCTTTTCTTGCATCACATGTGTGTGTCAATCCCCCATCCAGTTTTCAGACACTTTGATAAATCTGGCGCTGTCTAGTCTAAGTTTGCACTTTCTATCTTGTGTATGATAGATAAATAGACAGATACAAGAGAAAAATATTTGCAGCACTCCAAGGGATACTTGTGAAACTTTAGTGGTTTATTAGCCAATATCCCGCAGTAACACTTCAGCTCCACATCGAAGATAGTTCTAATGTGGGAATATTGGCTAATAAACCACTGGAATTTCACAAGTATCACTTGGAGTGCTGCAAAAATGTCTTGTTTCTTTTGTCTATGATAACTTTGGTTAGGGTTGGAGTTGCATCTACTACAACTAGAGTGCTGCAGATAGATAGATAGATAGATATATAGATAGATACAGTAGATATGATATAGGGATAGATAGATAGATAGATAGATAGATAGATAGATAGATAGATAGATACAGATAGATGTTAACAAGGAGCTAGAAAATAAATTGCTAAATAGACAAATATGAAAGAGATAGATAGATAATCCAAAAAAAGGTTGATAAAATGTTATTCATCCATCTTGTTGCAATGTTGCACAGATGAGTGATTAATAAAATTATCCTTCCCTTTTCACTCTGTGGAGTGCTGACACTTTTTTTGGATTTTACTATGGATTTGTCCTTGGCTTGGATCTTTGGATGCGCATCCTTATGATAGATTGTCTAGCCTTTGTTTTAGATAGATAGATAGATAGATAGATAGATAATGAGATAGATTTGAGACATAGATAGATAGATAGATAGATAGATAGATAGATAGATAGATCAATAATCAGCCTAATATGGAATAAAGGATTCACATTGCACCTTACTTTGGAGTGCTGCCCATTTTTCTGGACTATTAACAACTATTAACGCTTGGACGCAGGGAATTGCACCCACCCTTATGGTTTTTTACTTGTGCTGCTCTCAACTATATTTTTCTAGTTACTGTATATAGTCAGATAGATAGTCAGGTAGATAGGAGACAGATAGATATATAGTCAGATAGATAGATAGATAGATAGATAGATAGATAGATATGAGATAGATAGATAGATAGATAGATAGATAGATAGTAATGCCATACAGACAGGATATTATTATGCAAATTTTATAGGGTGTAACCAGTTCACCCTCTTTTGCATTCTAAACATTCGTGCCTGTATATATGTGTGCAGAATTTTGCATGCATATTCTCTATATTACAGCCCTCTCGTATGCACAGGGATTATTGGACTATTACTCTCATCATTGTGTAATAATTGATGTTCTCCATCTCACCGTTCTATGTACACAGTTCTCCTGATATCTTATTTCACAAAAAGTGAAGAAAGTAGAATTTCTTGACTTTTCTTGTTGCAGTCTTGCCAGATCAGCATGAGTCACAACCTATTTATTGAGGAACTGACAGACACCTTACAATACTCCCAGTCTTTTGGAGATATAGGCAGGGCTGCCATTGGCTGCCAGATATACCTGCAACATGTATAACACACAAACACCACTTGTTTCCTTGTGAAATAGCTATATAAAGGTGTGCGGTATCCTGGAGGTAGCAGAGCTGTACACAGGAGGCCCTGAGCACATCACACACTACATCCCCCTCACAACTCTGCTGGTCCAGCATGGACAACCCAAGCTTTGAGCTGCAAGAAGATGGACTGGAGAGAAATCACTCCAATAAAGTGCTGCAAAAAACCTATTATGTGTGTAAGCATGTAAGTACCAAACCTTCTATCTAAGAGCTTTATCTGTTATTCTTTTTCTTTCTTTCTTTCTTTCTTTCTTTCTTTCTTTCTTTCTTTCTTTCTTTCCTCCTATCTATCTATCTATCTATCTTATATCTATCTATCTGTCTATCTTACTCTATTTATGTATATCTACCTAATCTATCGTTATGCATATTTTATATTTAGCAGTATCTATCTATCTATCTATCTATCTATCTATCTATCTATCTATCTCATATCTATCTATCTATCTATCTATCTATCTACCTAATATCTATCTATCTATCTATCTATCTATCTATCTATCTCATCTCATATCTATGTATGTATCTATCTATAAAACACTACTGATCTATCTATCAATATATCTATAATCTATTTATCTAACTCCATCTATCTTTCTCATCTGTCTATCTATCTATCTATCTATCTCATATCTATCTATATCTATCTATCTCATATCTATCTATCTATCTATCTATCTATCTATCTATCTATCTATCATCTATTTATCTAACTCTATCTATCTATCTCATCTGTCTATCTGTCTCATCTATCTATCTATCTATCTGTCTATCTATCTATCTATCATCTTTCTATCTCTATACATATCTATCTATCTATTCATCTATCTAACATCTCTAGTAAGATGCACCAAATTTTTCACACGGTGTGAACCACTGTGATAAATCTGGTGAATCTTCAGGCTACATGACACATGAAAGTGTATGCTCCAGATTTTCTGCACCAATATCCACGCTAAAATCCTCACCAAATCCGCCTACGTATTTTGTCTTGGATTTATTGCAGATTTAGTTGCTCATGCTGCCCCTCTCATTGAGATAGTTGGAATCTGCACTGGAAATCTAAATATTAACCATCTGCACCATATGATATTATCTGTGCGGAAAAAATCTGCATTGTGTACATGAAATTAAGAAAATCTCATGAACCATTCTCTGCATGCAAATCCACGCAGAAAATCCCCACGTAATCTGCACCGTGTGCATGTACCCTTAGACTGCCTGGTCTAGGTGTTTAATGTCTAAGCCATAGAGAGGATTAGTATATTAGTATATCTGCCCCATTAACTTAGTGCAGTGCAATGGTCTATCAGATGTATTACACATATCATGGAAGTCTTCTCCAGAAAAAATAAAGGATACAGAGCGCGCCAGAAGACGCCTACAGTGTCAGTATTGTTTACGGGGTGGTATTGCATAAATGACTTTTTGGTTATATATATCTAATTCCTTTTGTTTATTGTCCTAAATGACAATCTAGACTGTAATGTCCTTTAATTAATTTAGGAGCTGCCAAGAAAGCAGCAGTCAGAATGACGGCCTATTATACAGAGTGGTTCTTGTTGGTATCCTTAAAGCATGGAGGCTTTTCCTGGTGCGATGTAAGCTCCATGCTGTGTGCTCTGAGTCGATCAGATCGCCCCTCTTCCATTCTTGCCTCCTCCTGTTACACTTAAGTAAGATACTGCAGCTACATCCCCCTCCTATCCTTCCTCCTTGTGTTCTGTTTTATATTAGATAGATTTTTGGTGACTGAAGAGGTTTCTGAAAATTTACAGAGAGCTTGTGTGTGCGCCAATCAGATGTCTCCCCTTCACCCTCTTGCTTCCTGCTGTTAGACCTAAATGGGGTACTGTAGCTGCATCCCCCTCCTCCTTTTCCCCCCTGTTTTCAGCTTTACACTAGATGGATTTTTGGTGACTGAGGAGGTTCCTGAAAGTTTGCAGATCTTGTAAGTGCTGTGCTGTGTGCTCTATGCCAATCAGACGTTTCCCATTCACTTGCCTCATGCTGTTACAACTAAGTGGTGTACTGCAGCTACATCCCCCTCCTACCCTTCCACATTGTGTTTTGTTGGGTTTTTGGTATCTGACGAGGTTCCTGAAAATTTACAGAGAGCTTGTAAGTGCTATGCTGTGTGCTCTGAGCCAATCAGATGTCTCCCCTTCACCCTCTTGCCTCATGCTGTTACACATGGGGTACTTCAGCTGCATCCCCCTCCTACCCTTCCTCATGTACAATAAGGAACTGAGTCATCATCTTGTTCATTGGAACATGAGTGAATATTTGCCATTTTCCAGTTTTATTACTGTCTGACATGTTAATAAGTCTGTCCCAACACTTGAGATAACTGTTGTCTTACCAACATTATAAACATACTCAGGCTGAGTAAAGGGGTTGTCCAGGATTAGAAAAACATGGCCACTTTTGTACAAAAACAGTGCCACTCCTGTACACAGGTTGGATGTGGTATTGCAGCTCAACCATATCCACTTCAGTACTGAGCTTCCATACCAGACGCAACCTATAGACAGGTGTGATGCTGTTTCTGAAAGAAAGCAGTCATGTTTTCCTAATCTTAGACAATTCCTCTAAGTAGGAAGGCTCAGTTTGTCAATTAATGCTGAAAGTGGTGGCCCTTGTAACATGGGGGCTCCAATGTAATATGAATTATTCATGTCTCTATGTCCTTCCAGCAGGATGAGAAGAAGTCTTGTTCTCTGATGAGAATTTTCTTGGTCTGCTTTCTGGCCTGTCTCATAACCACCGCCATCGGAGTGCTGATTCTGTGTCTGGTTTATCTGGGTCATTACAACGAGAGAATATCTGAACAGGTCATGCATCCGGCATCCCCAGACACGGGAAAAGACCCTCCACAGACCGCCAATAATAGCACCAATACTGTCACCGAGCCTCGCTTCTATTTCATGAGTCAACTTGGTAAATCCAAGGTAAGGAGACAATCTGGAGAAAGTCAACTGAGGGGGCAACAATGTCTAACAGGAACCATTTTTGGAAGTAATGGTGGCTTAGGGGTTGTACTTTGAAGATATGGATGATGAAACCTACTATAGAATCTGTGTTAGACAGTCTTCATCTACCTTCTGAGAATGAGATGTGAATATGCAGAGAGTCTCTCTCCTCAAGTAACAGACAAGAGACACACCGGCCTTTCTACTAGGGACATAGAACACATAATCTTATCTACCTGTCCAGGGCTGAGGAACAACAAGGGAGACTTTATTATATTCCAGATATAGACATGTCTATAGACAATACACTCAAGACTCATAGTCAGTCATATATGTTTAACGGTGATATTTTCCTTCTCTCTTTCCTTCTTTTTTTTTAATTAACTTTCTTTCTACCTTGCTTTCTTTTTTTCTCTCCTTTTCCTATTTTTTTCTTCACCTTTTCCTTTTCTTTTTTTTACATTTTTCCTCTTTCTATTCCCCTTTTATCTTTCTTTCTCTCGTTATTCCTTTCCTTCTTTCTTTTTCTCCCTCTTTCCTTCTTTAGTCTTTTTTAATTCCCCTGTTTTATTCCTTCCTTCCTTTCATTTTTTCTTTCTCTCTCTCTCTCTTTCTTTCTTTTTCTTTCTTTCCTTCTTTGTTCTTTTTTAACTCCCCTGTTTTGTTCCTTCCTTCCCTCCTTTCTTTCTTTTCTTTCTTTCTTTATCTCTCTTTCTTTCTTTCTTTTTCTTTCTCTCTCTTTCTTTCTTTCTCTCTCTCTTTCTTTCTTTTTCTTTCTTTCCTTCTTTGTTCTTTTTTAACTCCCCTGTTTTGTTCCTTCCTTCCCTCCTTTCTTTCTTTCTTCTCTCTCTTTCTTTCTTTCTTTCTTTCTTTCTTTCTTTCTTTCTTTCTTTCTTTCTTTCTCTTTCTTCTTTCTTTCTTTCTTTCTTTCTCTCTCTCTCTCTCTCTCTCTCTCTCTCTCTTTCTTTCTTTCTTTCTTTCTTTCTCTCTCTCTTCTTTCTCTACTTTTTCTTCCTTTTTCTCTTCTTGCTTTCCTTTTTTATTTTTTCCCCATTTATCTTTCTTTCTGTCTCTCATCTTCTTAATCTTTCTTCCTTTATTTCTTTTTTTTAACTGCCCTCTTTTTTCTTTTCTTTTCTCCATCACTCACTCACTTTCTTTTTTCTCTCCTTTCTTCCTCTCTTTTACCTACTTTTTTCTCCTCTTTCTTTCTCTCATTTTCTTCCTTCTCCTCTTCTTTCTTTCTTACTTTCTTTTCTCGTCTTTCTTTTGTTATTTCCCACCCTTTTGCTTTCTTTTCTTCCTCTCAGTGCAGTTGACAGCACTGCAGGTCTCTCCGGGCAAGGCTTGTGAAACATTATGTCATAACCTAAGGAATCACTGCCTGCTTTCTCAATGTACGTTGTCCTCATACAAACCTGTGTAATGTTATTTCACTGACTTACAAAAACATTTGTCTCCGATAACTTACATTGAGCATGAACCTGTGTTATTTCAGTTTCATCAAGGTACGGTAGATTGCAAAAGTCTACCCGCACTGAGCTTCATGGAAAAGTCCTACACATGTCAGCTTTCATAGAGTATGGCTGGACTTTTTAGTACTTGTGGCATTGATGAAGCAGATAAAAACATGACCACTAATGTTAATAATTTCCTAAAGCCGCGTGCAAGAGCAGGTGCTGTAATGTAATGTAATGCTGGACCAGCTGGAGCTGTGGCCATTGTGCTTCAAAGTTTGCTGCTGGTGCCTGATTTTTTGGGTTGTCTTCTAAAAGATCAGCCTGGAAATTGGATGGGTCTGACTGGCTCCTCCAGAGGACATCAGCATCCGCCGTGTTGGAACCTACAACAACCAACAGGGTTAATTTATCTAGAAATAATTGCAGAATCTGAATATAATATTATTCCGGGTATCTTTGCCCAAATAGAGCAAATATGTGGGAGGTCAAAGATCAAACATCTTGCTGCCCTCCTATCCTAGAACGGTCTGTTTTGCTATACATGTTCCCCTGCTCTGTGTATGTACAAACATACAATGGTTTCCATATTTCTGTATGTTTTATATGTATTATTTATATATGACTTATATTTTAGGCTTCTTCATTGTTTTACTATATTGTAGTGTAGAGTTGAGGGTTGTACATCACACCTGGCTTCAGATATTCTTCAGTTACATTATATATAATATAAGTAATTCCCTTCTGGGTCTCCATTCTAGAACCAACCTATGTTTTCATTCTCCCTTCCTGTCCACCTTTCTTTTTCTTTCTTTCCCTCTCTTTTCTTCTTTTTTCTTTTCTAATACCTATCTTTCTTTCTTTCTTTCCCATCCGTCTTTCTTTTTATTTTCGTTTACTTCCTTCTTTCTATTCCCTATTTCTTTCTTTTTTCTTTCTTTCTCTATCTTTCTTCTTTCTTTTCCTTCCTTCCTTCTTTTTCTTCTTTCTATCTTCTTTCTTTCTTTCTCTCCCTTTCTTCTTTCTTTTCCTTCTTACTTTTCGTTCCTTTCTTCTTTTTTCTTTCTTTCTTACTTGTTCTTTTTTCCTTCCTTTCTTCCTCTCTCTATCTCTCTTTTCTCTCCTTTCTTTCTTTCTTTCTTTCTTTCTTTCTTTCTTTCTTTCTTTCTTTCTTTCTTCCCTTCCTTCCCTCCCTCTCTCTCTCTCTCTCTCTCTCTCTCTCTCTCTTTCTTTCTTTCTTTCTTTCTTTCTTCCTTCCTTCCTTCCTTCCTTCCTTCCTTCCTTCCTTCCTTCCTTCCTTCTCTCTCTCTCTCTCTCTTTCTCTCCTTTCTTTCTTTCTTTCTTTCTTTCTTTCTTTCTTTCTTTCTTCCTTCCTTCCCTTCTCTCTCTCTCTCTCTCTCTCTCTTTCTTTCTTTCTTTCTTTCTTTCTTCCTTCCTTCCCTCCCTCTCTCTCTCTCTCTCTCTCTCTCCTTTCTTTCTTTCTTTCTTTCTTTCTTTCTTTCTTTCTTTTCTTTCTTTCTTTCTTTCTTTCTTTCTTTCTTTCTTTCTTTCTTTCTCTCTCTCTGTCTCTCTCTTGTTTCTCTCCTTTCTTTCTATTTTTCTTTTTTCTTTCTTTTTCCTCCTCATCTTTCTGTCTTTCTTGGGTTGTACATTGCCAAATAGACGGTGGCTCCTGTTCCCAAACCCTACAAAAGATAGGTGGTTTGACCCGTTGGCCTCTTCCAGGTTGTGATGCTTGTGTATATATGCATGTTCACACCACCAATCTCAAGGACTACAGGGGTTATGTCTGCTATTCTGTTTCTTGACTGTATGTCCTCTAATATTCGGGGTCACGCATTTTCCAGGTTTTTGCGTTTGAAGGAGGAGAGATCCAGTGGGCCCGCTACAGAAATGACCCCAAAGACTACACCAATGACAAGGAGATGCAGTTTGGCGTCAGCATCAATCGACATCAATCCAAAATGACCGTAGGGACGCTAAAGATCGTCAGTAAAGGACTGAGGGTCCCACACTGGCATTTCAATGCCAACGAGCATGGCTTCCTGCTGCAGGTAAAGAGAATAAAGAATATGTCATCTTTATGGCAGCTACTTATGGTGTATCCCTTATAGAGATGTAAGTTGGATCTTTGCACATTGTAGGGCAAGGCTTGGATTGGTGTAGTAGACGATGGTGGCGTTGTCACCACCTACAACGTCACAGCCGGCCAGGTCATCTTCTTCCCCAAGAACACGCTACAC
This sequence comes from Leptodactylus fallax, assembly GCA_947044405.1. Taxonomy (NCBI): domain Eukaryota; kingdom Metazoa; phylum Chordata; class Amphibia; order Anura; family Leptodactylidae; genus Leptodactylus; species Leptodactylus fallax. The sequence continues at coordinate 186,278 of CAMRHE010001027.1, read as the reverse complement.
TGGGTGAAGAATGTGGGAGATGAAGATTGTCTTTTCGTCCTCTTCTTCACTACACACGATGAGCTCAGTACTATGGATGTGGATGATGCTTTTTACATGACGCCAGAAGATATCGCTGCCAGGTCATTAAAGGTCAGTCGCCCACTTGAAACCAAGTTTTTAACAATTATTGATTTATTTTTTTTATTATTGATTTATTTATTTCTGACCACTAAGCCTAATAGACACTTGCCAATTCTGTAGGGAATTTATTTGCACCAGTCACCTCATTTACATCACAGACAGTGTTACAATAAGAGATAACACCTCTATAGATAACACCACTGACACATCATTACATCCACTACTGACAATAGATGATGACACGGCTTATCTCCTCCCCGCTCCCTGCACAAAGCATGCCTAGAAAACTCTCCCATAGCCCACAATGAGATGGCTCCAGACTATTGCTGCCTATGGCCATGAGACTGCTGTAAAGCAGATCACTAAATTCTGTTTAACAGAGCAGGCAAGATGGCCGCCCCCATAATCATGTACAGAAAATAGAGTAAAAAATCTACAATGAAGAAATAATAACAGATTAGGAAAAACATTTTAAAAAATAAATACATTCAAAAAATGGAGACACATTGCTTTTAAGTCGCTTCCGCGGGGTGACGCTTACTGGCCTCAATGCTGGCTGCTCTTTATAACTCTGCCCCTTTAAGCCACAGCTACTGTAAGTATCCATGATGAATGACCACGTTAGTTAATAACTTATATTAATATCTAATTTTTTCTACATTTTATAGCCAGTAGGTGGCGTAAACTTTATCAGAACCTTTAAGAAACCAAAAGAAGATCAAGCGGTAAATCTCCCAAAAAACTTAGTGGAACTGATCCAAAATGCCAGCTATGTTCAGTCGAATTACACCGATGTCTGGAAGTATTTCTACGACTTGAAAGGTATATACTATGGTCCTATATTAGTTGTATGATTTACGCACTGTGGGGAGGGCGGGATGAATCTGCACGCCTGAAGTTAATATCATACTGATACCTAGTGCTAGAGTACCAAATCTGAAGCTATGCGTCTGTATTGCCTCCTTAGACACATTACTCTCTGCTGCGACCATTCTCTCCTTTCTCAGAATATGATTCGATGTGTCTGCCCGGTCGCCATTAAATTAGTTTTTCGAAACTTATATATTGATGACCTATTCTTAAGTCATCAATATGTGATCAGTGGGGTGAGTGGTTCTGGTGGGCATTGCGGCCTCTTACCAACCACAGCACTGTACACATCGTAGGGTCTGTGTTTGGTATTGCAGCTCAGCCCCATTAACTTGAATGGGGCTGAGCTGTTGCTGTACTATGAACGTGATGTCATCATCATCATCAAACGGTTGCTCAGCAGGGGTCAGATGGCCACCAATCACATATTCATGACCCATCTTTTAAGAAATGTCCCTTTTACCACCTTGTAATAGAGGGTGAAGTACAATGTCTGAGGAATAAACCTGAATACCAACTAGAAGGCTGACAGGCAGCTTCACCAAGCATGCCCAATAGTGCCCACTATAGACTGGCATCTACAACATGTAGAAAAAATCTATGGATTCTGCCCAGAGTCTTATTCTATCAAGACAAGATATTTCTATAGGAAATTGAGATACTTCAACCCTTCCTTTTATTTCCAAAAATAGTGCCACACCTGTTTACAGGCTGTATGTGGTATTGCCGCTCAGCTTTACTCCTTTTAATGAAGCTGAGCTGCAATTCCAAGCACAACACATGGACAGGTGTGGCGCTGTTACTGAAAGAAAGCAGGCGTATTGGACATTAAAGGGGTTATCCAGTTTCTAACATTGATGGCCTATTCTTAGGATAAGCCATCATATTAGATCTGTGGGGGTCCGCGCTGTCTTTATCAAGCAGCAATCTGTGGATTGACGTGTACAGCTTTAGGGAGATTCTCCTCTTTGGACTATCCCTACTTGTTAGAAGACTCCTTTGACAATCATTTGATCACAAAGTGTCTTCCTGCTACGGCCTCCATCTATGGGGAAACCTGGCAGTAAGTGTTCATTTTCTCTGCAGCACCACCACTGGGGAAACAAAGTATTACACAGTGTCCATTCATATCAGTGGGCTGTCTGTGTAGCGCAGGACAGGTCAGGTCCTCCAGAGTGAGAGACACTCTTTATAACTGTTCACCATTGTGGACAAGAGATGTGGATTCCCCCCCTCTATTAATTCAGAATACCCTATAGGGTGTATGGCAATGGGTGCTTTAGCTTTTATTTCTGCCCTATATCTAAGACAAGGCCATACAAGGTTATGGATTATACATGGACATTTTCTTGAGACTCTCTGAGGTCGAGGCAACGTGTTGTAATATTTTCTTTCCTGAGCTGTGGATACATTTCTTGGAAAATGTGAATGTCACTCTTTTCCTTGATGAAAATAAGCAGATGTTGGGTTATTTCATGTAAAATTGTCTCACTTTTCAAGAAAATGCTGACATACCTTCTATACGGGCGGCAGTGGTATAGAAACTGATCCTCAACAACCCAAATGTGAGACCAGATGAAACTGCTTCTCCTTACTTTACCTTCATGGTCGGAGTAAACAGCTCATACACGGAGCATCTATATTATGTGTACATTCTCAAGTCTTCCTCCATCTTTTCTGGAAAGTTGGGTGACAACCAACATGGCTATCATTACATCTCCCATAAGACTTTCCCAGAATCCCAGCAAATCTAGCTAGCTCACTCTAGTCAAAGCTGCACTCTCAGCTCCGCTGTCACTTTGTTCCAGCACTAGCCGGGATCCCAGAACTTTGACCCTCCTTAAAGAGGTCCTTTCACCCCCATCTCAAGCTCTTTTCATCTTTTCCACTGATTCTGGCACAGTTGGAATTTTTCCTCTAGCCCCCACCGTTCCTGAGCATTCAGCACATCTATTTTCGATACCTGATACTCAAACTAGACTCTCTAATATCAAGTGGGTGGTGTCAGGCAAGTGCAGGGATTGGGCGGGATTCTGAGCTCTGACACTGTCCACCTCTGATTGGAGCTCTGAAGCCACGCCCCCTTGCATGCTCCTGCCTGATACCACCCATTTGTTATTAGAGAGTCTAGTTACCATATCAGGCACTAAAACTAACAGGAATTGTTCAGGAGTGATGGGGGCTAGAGAAAAAATTCCAACTGTGCCAGAATCAGTGGAGAAGAGCCTATTGAAGGATGAAAAGATTTCGATTTGATGGAGGTGGAGAAATGTCACCAACATCTGTCTTGACTCTAAATTGTATACAACATATAAATAGTAGTTCCAAGGGGTGTGAGGGGCATTAACAGGTGCTAGAAGAAGGTGGACAGAAGGATAAAGGCATGAGACTGGACCACATTGAAGGACTTACCATCACTATGCATCAGTCAATGCAAATTTTCAGTGCCTATGTGACCAAATTTACACATGTTAGTTGTAGGTTTTGAGTTTGGAGTTGTGTATAATATGTGGCATTTGCTGATTTTTGTCATATATCACATTATCTGGGTTTTACATAGGACTGTACAACAATAAAGGAAATGATTATAAATGCTGGAACCATTGCTTGCAGATTACTTCATGTAGATATATTTGGTGCATTTCAGGGTCTAAAGAGTTTGTCTTCCCTGGAGGAATCATACAGTGGGCTCGCTATCGCAGAAATGGGAATGGCCTTAATGATACCGAGAAAGTCTACAGTGAATCTGTTAATTCTGTAAGTGCTACACTGCATGGCCTCAGATTTTATATAGGGTGGGTCAGGGTTTAGTCACGGCAGTCCTGTTTGGGGTGATGAAGGACATAATACTTTATTCATAGTGGTTTTAGGATATTTGTGGGTTAATATATGTTATCTATGGTGGTCTAGGGTGGTTATGGGTTAATATATATTATCCCTGAAGGTCTAGGGTGATTATGGGTTTATCTATGTTATCCCTGGTAGTCTGGGGGGAAAGGTCATGTGTAAATATACATTATCCCTGAAGGTCTAGGGTTAATATACATTATCCAAGAAAATTGTCTTATTTCCTTGCAGCATGCTGACACCCTTACTCTTGGCACCCTCCGAATAAAATCGAATGGCCTAAGACAGCCACATTTCCACTTCAATGCACATGAGATGGGATACGTCATCAGTGGATGTGGCCAGGTAAGTGTCCGTCCAGCAATAAACCATGTGAAACCAAAGTTTCAGTATCATATGGTGGCCAATGTGGTCACAGATAGTACTGCTTCCTTGTCTCTGCCTGTAAATGATGTGGCTACACATAATACTGCTTCACTGCCTCCCTCTGTAAATAACCTAGGTATAGATATTACTGTCTCTCCATCTCTCCTTGTACATAATGTAAAAACAGATAGTACTGCCTCCCTCTCTCTCCCTGTCAATAATGTAGAAACAGATAGTACTGCCTCCTTACCTCTCCCTGTAAATAATGTAGAATCAGATAGTACTGCCTCCTTACCTCTCCCTGTAAATAATGTAGAATCAGATAGTACTGCCCCCTTGCCTCTCCCTGTAAATAACTGAAGAACAAATTGTACTGCCTTCCTGCATCTCCCTATAAATAACATAGAAACAGGTAGTATTGTCTCCTTGCCTCTCCCAGTAAATAACGTAGAAAGGAATAGTACTGTCTCCCTGCCTCTCCCTGTAATTAACATAAAAACAGATAGTACTGCCTCCCTGTCTCTCCTTGTAAATAATGTAGAAACAGATAGTACTTCCTACTTGCCTCTCCCTGTAAATAACTTAAGAACAAATAGTACTGACTTCCTACCTCTCCCTGTAAATAACATAGAAACAGATATTACTGTCTCCTTGCCTCTCCTTGTAAATAACATAGAAACAGATAATACTGTCTCCCTGCCTCTCCCAGTACATAACATAGAAACAGATAGTACTGTCTCCCTGCCTGTCCCTGTACATAACATAGAAACAGATAGTACTGTCTCCCTGCCTGTCCCTGTACATAACATAGAAACAGATAGTACTGTCTACCTGCCTCTCCCTGTAAATACTGCCTTGTGCATAAGCTCAGGGATATATTTTACTGTTTTCAGATTGGAATCGTTGGTGATAAACCTGTCCAGGACTTCAGGATTGACATTGGCGATGTGTTTTTCTTTCCCATTGGAACCCAGCATTACATCAAAAGTATATGTGATGAGGATCTGTTCATGATTCTGGCCTTCAGTACCGGAAACCAGGTGCGGTATTATATTTGTTATTTTACGGCATGTTTTATGGTTTTCTGCTGCCACCTATGTATGACCTAAGAAATGTCCTCATGTATTTCTGTAGCTGGAAACGCTAGACATGGATGATTATTTCCACGCGACCGCTGACCACATCCTCGCTCAGTTATTCTTAAAGAAACAGGAAGAATTTAAGAAGATTCCAAAGTTTGCGGAAGATCAAGCGGTGAATTTGCCATAAACCTTGTGACCCATCACCCAGGCTCTTACCCGTACCTGGCTGGTCAAGTACTGGTATCAGCTTAGCACATGGACTAAACCGCCATTACTTGGTGAATCGTATGGACGTGGACTAACTGGCGGACAAAGCGTAACGGACTATAATGTATTTATCAAATGTAATCTTAGGAAAAAAGGACTCTCCTGGACACATGGCACTGCCCCAGCTGGAGAGAAATGTGATGTATAATATGGGCATCATCCTATGTGGCAGAGAGGCCTGGGGGTGACTACTACTTCGACACCCCATAGAACTGACCCCCCTCTATTAGCCACAGCTGTGCATTGCTAAGCTAAAAAGGAAGTGTTGCTCGTAGCAACCAATCAGACCTGTCTATTTTCAAAGCAGGTCTATAAATGAGCGCAGCGATCTGATTGGTTGCTATGGGCAACACGTCCAACATGGAGTCTCACTAGTTCTCATTGTATATACTGTGATTTATATGCTTCTTATTATGTATGTTTTACTGTATGAAGGGGGAAAATGGATTTATGTACAGATTTAATAAATAATGTTAATAGAATGGATTGGACGGAGCCGCCTACAAGGGACATTGTTAATATTTTGTGCATTTTTGGGGCTGTGTCCCAATCTCCTAGGGGTAGACATGTCACCTATATTAGTCCATACTAGCTGCCTTTTGAGATGGGGCATCAGGGAGAATCTGGAATATGGTGTTAGTAGCTGCACTTTGCCTTAGGACCCCCAAATAAATACAGACCCCAGACCAGACCCCTAAACTAGTACAGACCCCAGACCAGACCCCTAAACTAATACAGACCCCAGACCAGAACTCCTAAACTAATACAGACCCCAGACCAGACCCCTAAACTAATACAGACCCCAGACCAGACCCCCTAAATAAATACAGACCAAAGATCAGACCCCTTAAATAAATACAGATCCCAGACCAGACCTCCTAAATAAATACAGATCCCAGACCAGACCCCCTAAATAAATACAGACCACAGACTAGACCCCCTAAATAAATACAGACCCCAGACCAGACCTTCTAAATAAATACAGACCCCAGACCCTCTAAATAAATACAGACCCCAGACCCCTAAACTAATACAGACCCCAGACCAGAACCCTAAACTAATACAGACCCCAGACCAAACGCCTAAACTAATACAGACCCCAGACCAGACCTGTAAACTAATACAGACCCTAGACCAGACCCCTAAACTAATACAGACCCCAGACCAAACTCCTAAACTAATACAGACCCCAGACCAGACCCCCTAAATAAATACAGATCAAAGATCAGACCCCTTAAATAAATACAGATCCCAGACCAGACCCCTAAATAAATACAGACTCCAGACCAGACCTTCTAAATAAATACAAACCCCAGACCAGACCCTCTAAATAAATACAGACCCCAGACCCCTAAACTAATACAGACCCCTAAACTAATACAGACCTCAGACCAAACGCCTAAACTAATATAGATCCCAGACCAGACCCTCTAAATAAATACAGACCCCAGACCCCTAAACTAATACAGACCCCTAAACTAATACAGACCTCAGACCAAACGCCTAAACTAATATAGATCCCAGACCAGACCCTCTAAATAAATACAGGCCCCAGACCAGACCTTCTAAATAAATATAGACCACAGACCAGACCCCTAAACTAATACAGACCCCAGACCAGACCCCTAAACTAATACAGACCCCAGACCAGACCCCTAAACTAATACAAACCCCAGACCAGACCCCTAAACTAATACAGACCCCAGACCAGACCCTCTAAATAAATACAGACCCCTAGACCAGACCCCTAAACTAATACAGACCCCTAAACTAATACAGACCTCAGACCAGACCCCTAAACTAATACAGACCCTAGACCAGACCCCTAAATTAATACAGACCCCAGACCAAACTCCTAAACTAATACAGACCCCAGACCAGACCCCCTAAATAAATACAGACCAAAGATCAGACCCCATAAATACAGATCCCAGACCAGACCTCCTAAATAAATACAGATCCCAGACCAGACCTTCTAAATAAATACAGACCCCAGACTAGACCCCCTAAATAAATACAGACTCCAGACCAGACCTTCTAAATAAATACAGACCCCAGACCCCTAAACTAATACAGACCCCAGACCCCTAAACTAATAAAGACCCCAGACCAAACGCCTATACTAATCTAGATACCAGACCAGACCCTCTAAATAAATACAGGCCCCAGACCAGACCTTCTAAATAAATATAGACCGCAGACCAGACCCCTAAACTAATACAGACCCCAGACCAGACCCCTAAACTAATACAGACACTAGACCAGACCCCTAAACTAATACAGACCCCAGACCAAACCTCTAAACTAATACAGACCCCAGACCAGACCCCTAAACTAATACAGACCTCAGACCAGACCCCTAACCTAATACAGACCCCAGACCAGACCCCTAAACTAATACAGACCCCAGACCAGACCCTCTAAATAAATACAGACCCCAGACCAGACCCTCTAAATAAATACAGACCCCTAGACCAGACCCCTAAACTAATACAGACCTCAGACCAGACTCCCTATATAAATACAGACCCCAGACCAGATTCCTAAACTAATACAGACCCCAGACCAGACCCCTAAACTAATACAGACCCCAGACCAGACACCTAAACTAATACAGACCCCAGACCAGACCCCTAAACTAATACAGACCCCAGACCAGACCCACTAAATAAATACAGACCCCAGACTAGACCCTCTTAATAAATACAGACCCCTAAACTAATACAGACCTCAGACCAGACCCTCTAAATAAATACAGACCCCAGACCAGACCCTCTAAATAAATACAGATCCTAGACCAGACCCCTAAATAAATACAGACCCCAGACCAGATCCCTAAATAGATACAGATCCACTAACTTAATGCAGTCTCCAGACCAGACACTAACTAAATAGAGAACCAAGGTCAGACCCTCAAAATAAATATAGACCCCCACACCACACCCCTTAAATTATTACAAACCTCTAAAAATTATTGACCCCAGACCACACCCCCTAAACAATTCTAGCCAGACCCCCTGAAAAAATGCAGAACATTCTCTATAAATAAATAAATACAGACCTCAGACTACAACCCCTAAATTATTACATACCAGACCCCTTAAATAAAGAGACCAGTCCCTCTAAATAGATTAGATACAGACCCCAGACTCCCTAAATCAATATACACCTCAGACTATACCCCCTAAATGATTACATAACAGACCCCCTAAATAAAGAGACCAGATTATCTAATTAAATACATCCGCAAACAAGACCCTCTAAATAAATATATAACCCAGACCACACGCCCCAAATAATTACAGACCAGACCTCTAACTAAATACAGAACCAAGATCAGACCCTCAAAGTACATATAGACCCCCACAACACACCCCTTAATTACAGGCCAGACCACCTAAATATGTATAGACGCCACACCAGACCCTCTAAAAAACATATTAACCTCAGACTACACCTCCTACATACCAGATCCCCTAAATAAAGAGAACAGACAAAACAAATACAGACCCCAGACCACACTTCCCAAATACAGGCGCATCTCAATAAATTAGAATATCTTTGAAACGTTCATTCATTTCAGTAATTCAGTAATACAATCCATAATCCGCGTCTTCCATGATTGTGTGTCCTACTGAACCAGACTGAGGGACCATGTAAAGGCTTAGGAAACCTTGGCAGGTGACACTGAATTTACAATACTGAACTTTTTTACAATATTCAAGTTTTCTTAGATTTGGGTTTTCATTACCTGTAATCCATAATCAACATTTACAGAAATAAAACACTTGAAATAGAAGACTCTGTGTGTAAAGAATCTAGAAAACATAGGAGGTCACTTTTTTAATGTAATTACTGAAAGAAATAAACGTTTCAAAGATATTCTAATTTATCAAGATGCAGCTGTAATTACAGACCAGACCTCCATAATAAATACAGACCCTCTAAATTCATAAAGACCCCAGACCCTCTAAATAAATAAATGCCGAACCCAGAACGTCTAAATGAATAGACCCAGACCTTAAATTATTACAGTCCAGACACCCTAAATACAGGCCAAACCCTCTAACTACATATAGACTCCAGACCAGACCCCCTAAATATACAGTCATGGCCAAAAGTTTTGAGAATGATACAAATATTAATTTTTACAAAGTCTACTGCTTCAGTTTTTCTAATGGCAATTTGCATATACTCCAGAATGTTATAAAGAGTGATCAGCTTAACAGCAATTACTTGCAAAGTCAATATTTGCCTAGAAAATGAACTTTATCCCCCAAAACACATTTCAACATCATTGCAGCCCTGCCTTAAAAGGACCACCTAACATCGTTTCAGTGATTGCTCCATTAACACAGGTGTGGGTGTTGATGAGGACAGGGCTGGAGATCAATCTGTCATGATTAAGTAAGAATGACACCACTGGACACTTTAAAAGGAGTTTGGTGCTTGCCATCATTGTTTCTCTTCTGTTAACCATGGTTATCTCTAAAGAAACACGTGCAGTCATCATTGCACTGCACAAAAATGGCCTATCTGGGAAGAGTATTGCAGCTAGAAAGATTGCACCTCAGTCAACAATCTATCGCATCATCAAGAACTTCAAGGAGAGAGAGAGGTTCCATTGGTGCCAAAAAGGCTCCAGGGCGCCCAAGAAAGACCAGCAAGCGGCAGGACCGTCTCTTAAAAGTGTTTCAGCTGCGGGATCGGGCTACCAGCAGTGCAGAGCTTGCTGAGGAATGGCAGCAGGCAGGTGTGAGTGCATCTGCACGCACTGTGAGGCGGAGACTCTTGGAGCAAGGCCTGGTCTCAAGGAGGGCAGCAAAGAAGCCACTTCTCTCCAGAAAAAACATCAGGGACAGACTGATATTCTGCAAAAGGTACAGGGAGTGGACTGCTGAGGACTGGGGGAAAGTCATTTTCTCTGATGAATCCCCTTTTCGATTGTTTGGAACATCTGGAAAACAGCTTATTCGGAGAAGAAGAGGTGAGCGCTACCACCAGTCTTGTCTCATGCCAACTGTAAAGCATCCTGAAACCATTCATGTGTGGGGTTGCTTCTCAGCCAAGGGAATCGGCTCTCTCACAGTCTTGCCTAAAAACACAGCCATGAATAAAGAATGGTACCAGAATGTCCTCCAAGAGCAACTTCTCCCAACCGTCCAAGAGCAGTTTGGCGCTCAACAATGCCTTTTCCAGCATGATGGAGCACCTTGCCATAAAGCAAAGGTGATAACTAAATGGCTCAGGGAACAAAACATAGAGATTTTGGGTCCATGGCCTGGAAACTCCCCAGATCTTAATCCCATTGAGAACTTGTGGTCAATCATCAAGAGACGAGACGGGTGGACAAACAAAAACCAACAAATTCAGACAAAATGAAAGCATTGATTCTGCAAGAATGGACTGCTATCAGTCAGGATTTGGTCCAGAAGTTGATTGAGAGCATGCCAGGGAGAATTGCAGAATTGAAGAAGAAGGGTCAACACTGCAAATATTGACTTGCTGCATTAACTCATTCTAACTGTCAATATAAGCTTCTGTTACTCATAATATGAATGCAATTATATTTCTGTATGTGATAAAAACATCTGACAAACACACATAAAAACCAGAGGGCAGCAGATCATGTGAAAATAGAATATTTGTGTCATTCTCAAAACTTTTGGCCATGACTGTACATAGACCGAAATACACCTTAGGCCACACTTCTAGCTATTGCTATGTATTATTGAAGCAATCAAACATTTACATGTTCAAGACAGGGTTAAAATTCAAAAATAAATAAATAAAATTCCAATTACACCCACTCCCCCCCAAAAAGGTATTTTTGTCCCTTACCAAGCCCTTTATTATTATAAAGACCTCCCACTAAAATGTAGCTCAACATGGAACCAATGAAAACTACTACTAAATGTACAAATGTTATATAAAAATATCTTTATTGTGTAAAAGTAAAAAAATATATCCAAAAAGTAACTGGTAGATTCCTGCAGTGGGGTTAACAAATTCCCAATAATCTTGGTGTACTTTACTGTATCATTCTGTCCCCAGTCCGCCATTTTCCCGAAGCCTGAACTAAAGCAGTGAAAGAGGCGTGAATTATAGTCAGATGACCCAACAAAATCACGTGACTCTAACCAGTAGCTATGACAAGTAGCTAGAACATATGAGCGTGCCAGAAACTAAGATGGTGGTAACAGCTTGACGTCACGTGGTCCGGCACGTTGCCGCTTTGCATTGTGGGTCTAAGGAACAGACAGGGCCCGGCGTGACGCGGCAGAAACAACGAGTTGTGGAGCCGGTGGACAGAGGAAGCTGTGCGGAAAATGGTGGGAGTGAAGGTGATCGGGGGAGACGCGGAGTTCCAGCCGGAGCTAAGCGCTGCGGGGTCTAGGCTCAGTGTGGTCAAGTTCACTATGAGAGGGTAAGATATGGAGCCGGGTATAGGGGAGATGCTGGACAGTGGGGCAAGAGACTGAGAACATGGCCCCCAGTGACAGACCTGACACATAAAGAGCAGCAGCAAACCCTCCACTGTTCGTCCTGTCACTATGCTACAGGAGACATTAGAAAGGGGTCTATAGATAAACCATCATAGTGAGCGCAGCTCTGGAGTATAATACAGGAGGTAACTCAGGATCAGTACAGGATAAGTAATGTATGTACACAGTGACTGCACCAGCAGAATAGTGAGTGCAGCTCTGGAGTATAATACAGGATGTAACTCAGGATCAGTACAGGATAAGTAATGTAATGTATGTACACAGTGACTGTACCAGCAGAATAGTGAGCGCAGCTCTGGAGTATAATACAGGATGTAACTCAGGATCAGTACAGGATAAGTAATGTAATGTATGTACACAGTGACTGTACCAGCAGAATAGTGAGCGCAGCTCTGGAGTATAATACAGGATGTAACTCAGGATCAGTACAGGATAAGTAATGTAATGTATGTACACAGTGACTGTACCAGCAGAATAGTGAGTGCAGCTCTGGAGTATAATACAGGATGTAACTCAGGATCAGTACAGGATAAGTAATGTAATGTATGTACACAGTGACTGTACCAGCAGAATAGTGAGTGCAGCTCTGGAGTATAATACAGGATGTAACTCAGGATCAGTACAGGATAAGTAATGTATGTACACAGTGACTGCACCAGCAGAATAGTGAGTGCAGCTCTGGAGTATAATACAGGATGTAACTCAGGATCAGTACAGGATAAGTAATGTAATGTATGTACACAGTGACTGCACCAGCAGAATAGTGAGTGCAGCTCTGGAGTATAATACAGAATATAACTCAGGATCAGTACAGGATAAGTAATGTAATGTATGTACACAGTGATTGTACCAGCAGAATAGTGAGCGCAGCTCTGGAGTATAATATAAGGATGTAACTCAGGATCAGTACAGGATAAGTAATGTAATGTATGTACACAGTGACTGTACCAGCAGAATAGTGAGCGCAGCTCTGGGGTATAATACAGGATGTAACTCAGGATCAGTACAGGATAAGTAATGTAATGTATGTACACAGTGACTCCACCAGCAGAATAGTGAGTGCAGCTCTGGAGTATAATACAGGATGTAACTCAGGATCAGTACAGGATAAGTAATGTAATGTATGTACACAGTGACTGCACCAGCAGAATAGTGAGTGCAGCTCTGGAGTATAATACAGGAGATAACTCAGGATCAGTACAGGATAAGTAATGTATGTACACAGTGACTGCACCAGCAGAATAGTGAGTGCAGCTCTGGAGTATAATACAGGATGTAACTCAGGATCAGTACAGGATAAGTAATGTAATGTATGTACACAGTGACTGCACCAGCAGAATAGTGAGTGCAGCTCTGGAGTATAATACAGGATATAACTCAGGATCAGTACAGGATTAGTAATGTAATGTATGTACACAGTGACTGCACCAGCAGAATAGTGAGTGCAGCTCTGGAGTATAATACAGGATGTAACTCAGGATCAGTACAGGATAAGTAATGTAATGTATGTACACAGTGACTGTACCAGCAGAATAGTGAGTGCAGCTCTGGAGTATAATACAGGATGTAACTCAGGATCAGTACAGGATAAGTAATGTAATGTATGTACACAGTGACTGCACCAGCAGAATAGTGAGTGCAGCTCTGGAGTATAATACAGGATGTAACTCAGGATCAGTATAGGATAAGTAATGTAATGTATGTACACAGTGACTGCACCAGCAGAATAGTGAGTGCAGCTCTGGAGTATAATACAGAATATAACTCAGGATCAGTACAGGATAAGTAATGTAATGTATGTACACAGTGATTGTACCAGCAGAATAGTGAGCGCAGCTCTGGAGTATAATATAAGGATGTAACTCAGGATCAGTACAGGATAAGTAATGTAATGTATGTACACAGTGACTGTACCAGCAGAATAGTGAGTGCAGCTCTGGAGTATAATACAGGATGTAACTCAGGATCAGTACAGGATAAGTAATGTAATGTATGTACACAGTGACTGCACCAGCAGAATAGTGAGTGCAGCTCTGGAGTATAATACAGGATGTAACTTGGTATCAGTACAGGATAAGTAATGTAATGTATGTACACAGTGACTGCACCAGCAGAATAGTGAGTGCAGCTCTGGAGTATAATACAGAATATAACTCAGGATCAGTACAGGATAAGTAATGTAATGTATGTACACAGTGACTGTACCAGCAGAATAGTGAGTGCAGCTCTGGAGTATAATACAGGATGTAACTCAGGATCAGTACAGGATAAGTAATGTAATGTATGTACACAGTGACTGTACCAGCAGAATAGTGAGTGCAGCTCTGCAGTATAATACAGGATGTAACTCAGGATCAGTACAGGATAAGTAATGTAATGTATGTACACAGTGACTGCACCAGCAGAATAGTGAGTGCAGCTCTGGAGTATAATACAGGATGTAACTCAGGATCAGTACAGGATAAGTAATGTGATGTATGTACACAGTGACTGTACCAGCAGAATAGTGAGTGCAGCTCTGGAGTATAATACAGGATGTAACTCAGGATCAGTACAGGATAAGTAATGTAATGTATGTACACAGTGACTGCACCAGCAGAATAGTGAGTGCAGCTCTGGAGTATAATACAGGATGTAACTCAGGATCAGTAATGTAATGTATGTACACAGTGACTGTACCAGCAGAATAGTGAGTGCAGCTCTGGAGTATAATACAGGATGTAACTCAGGATCAGTATAGGATAAGTAATGTAATGTATGTACACAGTGACTGCACCAGCAGAATAGTGAGTGCAGCTCTGGAGTATAATACAGAATATAACTCAGGATCAGTACAGGATAAGTAATGTAATGTATGTACACAGTGATTGTACCAGCAGAATAGTGAGCGCAGCTCTGGAGTATAATATAAGGATGTAACTCAGGATCAGTACAGGATAAGTAATGTAATGTATGTACACAGTGACTGCACCAGCAGAATAGTGAGTGCAGCTCTGGAGTATAATACAGGATGTAACTCAGGATCAGTACAGGATAAGTAATGTAATGTATGTACACAGTGACTGCACCAGCAGAATAGTGAGTGCAGCTCTGGAGTATAATACAGGATGTAACTCAGGATCAGTACAGGGTAAGTAATGTAATGTATGTACACAGTGACTGTACCAGCAGAATAGTGAGTGCAGCTCTGGAGTATAATACAGAATATAACTCAGGATCAGTACAGGATAAGTAATGTAATGTATGTACACAGTGACTGTACCAGCAGAATAGTGAGTGCAGCTCTGGAGTATAATACAGGATGTAACTCAGGATCAGTACAGGATAAGTAATGTAATGTATGTACACAGTGATTGTACCAGCAGAATAGTGAGCGCAGCTCTGGAGTATAATATAAGGATGTAACTCAGGATCAGTACAGGATAAGTAATGTAATGTATGTACACAGTGACTGCACCAGCAGAATAGTGAGTGCAGCTCTGGAGTATAATACAGGATGTAACTCAGGATCAGTACAGGATAAGTAATGTAATGTATGTACACAGTGACTGCACCAGCAGAATAGTGAGTGCAGCTCTGGAGTATAATACAGGATGTAACTTGGTATCAGTACAGGATAAGTAATGTAATGTATGTACACAGTGACTGCACCAGCAGAATAGTGAGTGCAGCTCTGGAGTATAATACAGAATATAACTCAGGATCAGTACAGGATAAGTAATGTAATGTATGTACACAGTGACTGTACCAGCAGAATAGTGAGTGCAGCTCTGGAGTATAATACAGGATGTAACTCAGGATCAGTACAGGATAAGTAATGTAATGTATGTACACAGTGACTGTACCAGCAGAATAGTGAGTGCAGCTCTGGAGTATAATACAGGATGTAACTTGGTATCAGTACAGGATAAGTAATGTAATGTATGTACACAGTGACTGCACCAGCAGAATAGTGAGTGCTGCTCTGGAGTATAATACAGGATGTAACTCAGGATCAGTACAGGATAAGTAATGTAATGTATGTACACAGTGACTGTACCAGCAGAATAGTGAGTGCAGCTCTGGAGTATAATACAGGATGTAACTCAGGATCAGTACAGGATAAGTAATGTAATGTATGTACACAGTGACTGCACCAGCAGAATAGTGAGCGCAGCTCTGGGGTATAATACAGGATGTAACTCAGGATCAGTACAGGATAAGTAATGTAATGTATGTACACAGTGACTGCACCAGCAGAATAGTGAGTGCAGCTCTGGAGTATAATACAGGATGTAACTTGGTATCAGTACACATCACAGATCTTCCTAGGAAGCCGCACAGAAGAGAATTATTGCAGTTTTGTGTGACCCTCCCACTTTTGTGAGGTAACGGCTCCCCGGTCAGGAGCATTCTGTGAGTTGTAGTGCAGCCTGCGGTTTACCTGCCTGCGTCCTGGAAGTGCTGATACTTACTTTCCTCCTCTTCTCACATTGGGTGTGCTGCAATCTCCTCAGGTGTATGAATCACTGCTGCTGATCTGGGCTTAGTAATAAGTTGGTGCGGTTTAGTCTAATCCCTATTAAGCCAATAGGATTGCTCCCGTCACCAGTCCTACGTATCGTTCTCCCTCCACTCTGTCATATAATCCCCTGTTTATGTATGCTTGCCTTATATCTTGTGGTTTCTGTTTTGTAGTTGCGCCCCCTGTGTGAGGATAGCGCCGGTGTTCACGTCTCTGAGTAATAAGTATCCCCAGGCTGTCTTTCTGGAAGTAGATGTACATCAGTGCCAAGTAAGTACCCCGCGTCCAGACACAGGGGCGTCTGTTTAGTCAGATCCTGTCAGCTGTACTGGAGTAGCGTAGCCTGCAGTGATTTTTTTCCTGTTGAAGTCCATGGACATGGTGGCTAAACCAGACCCTAAAGAGGATGTGTTGGCTGCTGTGTCCTCTTGTGATGGATCCCTGGGTCGTGGTTTCCATCCATCTGGTCTGAGCCTACAGCCTTGCTACTGGAGCACAGATTGCAGAAAAAGTGATCATTTAGTGAGGTGTCAGGACACGGACTGGTCAGGGTGCCCATACTGACCCCTGCCCACCACTGAAAGCACGAACAATGGGCACATGAGGATCAGGCCTGGACCATGGAACCAATGAAGATGGCGACTGGGCCTGATGAATCACGTGTTACATCATGTCAATAGACAAGAGATGGCACCCAGGGTCACTATGGAAAGGCTGCAGCCTCTTCAATCAGCTGATCAGCTGGGGGCCTGGGTGGAAAACCGCTGCCAGTCTTTAATTGATGACCTATCAGAAAGAAGCATAGGTCATCAGATAATAAGTCCTGGAAAATCCCTTTTCCTCTGACATTAGCAGTGTTATATACCGCTATAAAGCTGTCAGTCAGCTTTGCTGGAACGCCCGGTGCCAGAGATATCAGTGCCCTTAGTTTCAGCACCAATATCCCTGCACTGTCAGAAGGATGGGATTTACAGTGTATTGTCATCGATGGTATCCCCGACAGTACTCTTCCATAGCCTTGTACTGTCAGGGGGGCGTTCCTCACAGACCAGCGATGATGCTGAGATGTAAGGCCCGCCCTTTTGTCAGTGCAGGGATATTGGTGCGCATACCTGCACTGAATTCAGCTTTCTATAGGTATATAACCCCACCAGTCTGACAACCAAGGGGTTGCATCTGCCTGACAAATACTGAGGCTCAGCCTATATCTAAGCTCTGGCTTTCATTTAGTAAGATCTTATCCTTTGTGCTCCCATCTACATAAGAAATAGGACTTGGAAGTTGTCCGAACCCCCTGGTCACTGGTGACAAGGACTAAGCTGGGGGTCCTATATTAGATCAATATATGGGCAGTATATGTACATGAGATATAGATCTATGGCTACACACCCCTCTGCTCACTGCCTTGATATGAATCCTATTATTATTGTACTTGTTGTTCACGTTCTAGGGGACGGCGGCAGCCAATAATATATCCGCAACACCCACGTTTTTATTCTTTCGAAATAAAGTGAAAATCGACCAGTACCAAGGGGCAGACGCTGCCGGCCTAGAAGAGAAGATCAAACAGCACCTAGAAAATGACCCCGGGAACAACGAGGACACAGATATTCCCAAAGGCTATGTATGTATACTACCACTCCCAGCATGCCCAGGGAACCAAAAATTGTTAAAAGCAATGAAAAAAAATAAACAGTTTTGCAACTTTAAGTGAAAAGAACCAAATACTGAAAAAAAAACAAGAAAAACAAAACAAAACATATATATATATATATATATATATATAATAATTTTTATTTTTTTGAGTTTTGCAACTTTTTGTTTTTTTATACTCAGTTTTTATGGTTCTGAATATCTGTGCGTTCCTATACATTATAGCCTTTGCTTATAAAATACACAGCTTGCAGGGCAGATCTTAGCTCGTGGGGAGGGTCCTATCATTTTGTCGATATTGCTATCTATAGTGATATCTCATAACTTAAAAGGTCGGTATCTGAGTTTTTTTTCCCCAATCGTGACTGTTGCCATGCGTGTAGTGGTGGCTGTCATTTGTGTCTCATCAGGCTTAGCACTGTTTCTCTTGATTTCTCTATACACATGCACACTTGGCTCAGCTGAGCATGCTTGTGTTTTCAGTGGGGAAAGGGGAATAAGACGCTGCCAGGCATCTCTTATGATGTCTTATTTCTCCTATGATCAAAGGGGTTGGTCATCTGCATTGAGATCCTTCTTTTCCTTTGACATCCTCAGTCACCCTCCTGCACACAGTGGCTGGTTCGGCTAACTCTCCTCTGATATGTATGGGCAGTATATACTTAAAGGGATTCTCCAGGGAAGGTATCTGCACACACGTTTGCTGAACCATGGGTTTCTGGGCTGGTCCACCACCCCCTTCCTAGGCCAGTTTTTCTATTATAATGCGTGTAGTCAGCCCCCATAAAGCAGGTAACTAGCAGTGAGCGTACAGGAGAGGATGCGGAGCGACCTGGGTTTGGTGCAGGTTTTGATCAGGGACTCAGGGTTGGTACCGGCCTGGAAACTCCTGGTTTGGCTGGAATAAAACCCAGGGGATGTAATTATAGAAACTCCCCCTGGAGAACCCCTAAAAATATACTAGGTTAGCTGTACCAAATTCCTCTGCGTGTCTGACTCTGACAGCTGAGGTAGGAGGTAGAGCTGACATGACATCCCCAGTGTGGAGAGCCGGTATAAAGCGTATCTGTCCCCCTGGTCCTGTATTACATATTGGAATGAGTGAGCCCTGTGTAATAGTCCATTTGTCCTCTGGTGGCGCTGCAGGGGAATTCAGCTGCTGCTGCTAGACTTCCCCACAGCTGATCCCTGAGAGTCGCACCAGTAGGAGGGCACCTGTCCTTTATAGCAGGGACCCCTCTAAGGATCCCACTTGTCCAATTTCAGCCCCCTGTTTGGGCCGCACAGGGCTCACTGGGTAATTGGGCGCACACTGTCTTATTTTTCTTACGGTGTCCTATGGTAAAGGGGTTGTTTGGGATCATACAATGCAGGCAGCAGGGGAGGGTTAGAGAACAAAAATGTACTGATACCTACCTTCATCCTCCCCTCTGTTCTTGTTCTCGGCTGACCTTCACCTCTGCCGCAGCTGCTGCGGTGATGGCCGGCCCAGCACAAAAATGGAGGAAAGGATGCAGGTAGGTAATCCTGCTATGTGCATTTACTTCTATCATCTTGGACAGTCCCTTTAAATATTCATTTCTGCAAGTAAAAATCAGTTCCTTGCATCGGAGTTCGGCAAACTCCACAGATGGATGTTCCCGGTGTTAACGTCTCCCCTGTCTTCTTTCCTCCTGTAGATGGATTTGATGCCATTTATAAATAAAGCTGGATGTGAATGTCTTAATGAAAGCGACGACCACGGGTTTGAGAACTGTTTACGAAAAGACCCGACGTACCTGGAATCAGACTGCGATGAGCAGGTACTTGTGACATGTGTATAGAGGTGTCTATAGGAGACTCTCTTAGCCAATCAGAAGCTCTGAGAGGAGTCATGTAGCTTCCTTGACATTGGACTGAATCGCTTGCTGCTTGAACAGGTACATGGGGTGCGCGGCCAGGCACCCTCTTCTGACAGTCCGGGAAACCCTGCAGTTGACATAGAAAGTCTATATGTTGATCACTAATGCGTTAAATGACAGCAAGCGGAGATTTTGAAAACCAGGAATGATGAAGTGGAAAATTGTAGAACGTCTCATTATACAAAAATGAGAGGTCTTCTTTCTTCCCTTGCCATATATTTTATGTGACTCTTGCCCCTATTTGTCCCCCAGCTCCTGATCACTGTAGCTTTCAACCAGCCGGTGAAGTTGTACTCCATGAAGCTCCAGGGCCCCGATAACGGTGAGTGGATTCATGTCTGGTTCTCCTGCTGTTTTATTTAGGTGACCTCTTTCTGTGATATGAACCTGACTAACCTTCCTTTAGGTCTCATATATACAGCGATGTGCATTGTCAGTGTTCTAGCTGTATTTTTGATGGCTAGCACACTGACCCGTTATATCCTATGGCCCCATACATACGACTGTGGATTATCACCAGGCCCTGAACCTGGGACAAAACTCAGGAGAGGTCCTATTCCTTTCCATTTTGCAGCCCTGGGCTCACTGAAGTAAATGAATGGGTCCATGGAGGCACGAGCGGCATACGGATATCATCTAAGTGCTATTCAACCACGGACCTGGCACATCCACATGTGTGTGCATGAGGCCTAAGAGTCTGTGAGTGATGGAGGAAGACTCCTTTTCTACCTCTTTGGTTTTCAATAGAGATAAATGTAGCCGCATCCCAGGCCGAAGAGTTTGCTGTTCACCCTGAACCCCCAACCCTGAATACACAGTGTGAGGTTTACCTGACTTACTATAGAGACCCCTCCTCTGTTCTGTATTTAGAGGATTTTGCTCATTTCTTTATTGCAAAGTTGTACATATAGGCCAAAGGGTCAGCTTTGTTGGCATGCGCCCGGGTGCTGGTAGTTTCGGCACTGATATCTCTCCATTGTCAGAAGGGCGGGCCTTACTGCTCAGTGTCCTCACTGCACTGTGAGGAACAGCCCCCCTGACAGTACAAGGCTATGGAAGAGTACTCAGCGATGATGCTGAGCTGTAAGGCCCCCCGTTCTGACAGCAAAGGGATATCTCCGGCACCCGGGCGCATACTGACAAAGCTGACTGTGCTATGAATTTGCTTCCTAGCGCTTCTTCCTTCCATCAGATCATGGCTTCTACAGCTTAATTGTCCTGACAGCGTGGTTTTTGGACCTCTGTATCAGGAAATAGAGCCATATAAAGATATGACCTAGTCGTAGAGCAGCCAGGGAGAAGAGGAGCCCCGTCTGCTTCTGAAACTGGTAGAGTAGGAAGCCATAGGCCATAGCCAGAGGCCCCACTGCTTTCCACTGTGAGCAGTGTGTGCAGAACATACCTCTCTGCTTCCCATATCGCAGCAGTGAGGTAAGTACTGTACGAAGCACCTTTGTATGAGGGGTCCATATTACTGTATGGAGCCAACATAAGGAATGTGGCCCATCAACTTCAAATTTTTCTATGTGCGACCCATTTACCCAGAAGTGTTTGAGTCCACTGTCGTAGAGAGACCGTTCCATGCTCTATTCTTACATGGGACAATTTGTAGGAATTTCTGCAACAAAATTTACTGCACCCTTAAACTTCTTTGACTGTTAATCCAGGACATCTGATAATCTGACACCGATCCACAGAGTCAAAATGCAACATTTGGCCTTAATGGGCATAAAAAGATAGAAGTAAGGAAAATACCATTTTATTTTTTTTTTCTTTCTGCAGGTCAGGGTCCAAAGTATGTAAAAATCTTCATAAACCTCCCGCGCTCCATGGATTTTGATGAAGCCATGAGGAGCGAACCAACCCAAGCCCTTGAATTGACGGCGGATGATATTAAGGAGGACGGCATCGTACAACTGCGCTATGTTAAGTTCCAGAATGTAAACAGTGTAACAGTAAGTGGTCAGCAACCTCTCTATACTGACTTACCTGCTGCCCCCCTCATGATGCTTGTGAAGCCTAGGGATACCCAGCCCTCGGCTTTCAGGCCATACTTAGGATAGGTCATGAATTAAGGCAGAGTGCGGATCTGACACCTAGGACCCTCGCCATTCAGTTGTTTGTAGATGGTGCACCTTTTGGGTGAGCGGTGCAGTCTCTTCACTACTTGCCAAGCACAGAACTGGACACTGTATAGAGGTTGTTCTTTTGGTATCACAGCTCGGTGCATTCATGTAAATGGGACTGAGCTGCGAACTGGCTTTGTGACCAATGAATGTGATGTCACATGACCTGTGAAGTGGAATCGGCACTTGGGAAGTGCTGCAGCTACTTCAAAGAGCTGATCAGCGGGGCTCCTGGCTGTTGGGCTCCTACTTATCTTCAGTTGATGACCTATCCTAGGTCCTAGAAAACCACTTTAGGATGAGGCCCCATGTTGCGCTAATGCAGTTTTTTTTTTTTTTTTTTGTGGATTATGCTGCAGTTTTTTGAGCCAAAGCCAAGAATGGCTACAAAAGGAATAGGAAATATATAGGAAGTTCTTATACTTCTACATGCTGCTCAATCCAATCCTGGCTTCGGCTCAAAAAAATGCAGCAAAACCTGCAACAAAAAAAGCTGCATTTCTGCATCCTCGGGGCTTCAACCTTAAAGGGGTATTCCCATGAAAATAACCATATCTGTATTTGTAGATAATAAAAAGTTAAACATTTTTGCAAATATAAGTACTTAAAAATTCTGCAGAGTTTTAAAGATTTCCTCTGACCATCTTAATGGTGACATCAGTTGTCTAGATCAGTTGCCAATGGATACGACCATGAATGCAGGAACTTTCTATGGTCTGGGACTTGCCAGAAACTCAACCTGTCCACAATAAGGACATCATGGCTATCAGGCAGGGACACTACATGTATGAGAAGATAACCCGACCACAATAAGGACATCATGGCTGGTTATCAGGAGGGGACACTACATGTATGAGAAGATAACCCGACCACAATAAGGACATCATGGCTGGTTATCAGGAGGACACTACATGTATGAGAAGATAACCCGACCACAATAAGGACATCATGGCTGGTTATCAGGAGGGGACACTACATGTATGAGAAGATAACCCGGACACAATAAGGACATCATGGCTGGTTATCAGGAGGGACACTACATGTATGAGAAGATAACCTGACCACAATAAGGACATCATGGCTGGTTATCAGGAGGACACTACATGTATGAGAAGATAACCCGACCACAATAAGGACATCATGGCTGGTTATCAGGAGGACACTACATGTATGAGAAGATAACCCGACCACAATAAGGACATCATGGCTGGTTATCAGGAGGGGACACTACATGTATGAGAAGATAACCTGGACACAATAAGGACATCATGGCTGGTTATCAGGAGGGGACACTACATGTATGAGAAGATAACCCGACCACAATAAGGGCATCATGGCTGGTTATCAGGAGGGGACACTACATGTATGAGAAGATAACCCCCCCATGGCCAGGCGACGGGGGCCCCGGGGGGGGGCCTCTGTTGGATACCCGCCACAATAAGGACATCATGGCTGGTTATCAGGAGGACACTACATGTATGAGAAGATAACCCGACCACAATAAGGAGATCATGGCTGGTTATCAGGAGGACACTACATGTATGAGAAGATAACCCGACCACAATAAGGACATCATGGCTGGTTATCAGGAGGGCACTACATGTATGAGAAGAGAACCCGACCACAATAAGGAGATCATGGCTGGTTATCAGGAGGGACACTACATGTATGAGAAGATAACCGGACACAATAAGGGCATCATGGCTGGTTATCAGGAGGACACTACATGTATGAGAAGATAACCTGACCACAATAAGGACATCATGGCTGGTTATCAGGAGGGGACACAATATAAGAGAAAAAACCCACCACAATAAGGGCATCATGGCTGGTTATCAGGAGGGGGCCTGCATTAGAAGATAACCCGACCACAATAAGGGCATCATGGCTGGTTATCAGGAGGGGACACTACATGTATGAGAAGATAACCCGACCACAATAAGGACATCATGGCTGGTTATCAGGAGGACACTACATGTATGAGAAGATAACCCGACCACAATAAGGAGATCATGGCTGGTTATCAGGAGGACACTACATGTATGAGAAGATAACCCGACCACAATAAGGACATCATGGCTGGTTATCAGGAGGACACTACATGTATGAGAAGATAACCGGACACAATAAGGGCATCATGGCTGGTTATCAGGAGGGACACTACATGTATGAGAAGATAACCCGACCACAATAAGGACATCTGTGCTGATTTTCTGACCTTAGAAAGTTCCTGCATTCATGGTCATATCCGCTGGCAACCCATGAAGCCAACAGACTGTGACCTCCAAGATATTTCGAGAAAATCTTTAAAACTCTGCAAAATTTTTAATTCCACTAGGTTCACACCTGTGTTCAGGTTTCCTTTCTTCGGGTCCGCTTGGGGACCCAAAGAACACAAACTCACTCCGCTTAAAAAGCAGTGACCCACGAACCCCATAGACTATAATGGGCTCCGCTGGGTTTCCCCACCCCCCGAAAAATGCAGAGAGAAAAGTACTGAACATAGAGCAGGTGTGAACCTAGCCTTACTTATATTTGCAAAAATGTTTAACTTTTAATTATCTACAAATTTAAAAATGGTTATGTTCATGGGAAAACCCTTTTAAGGTTCTTGTGCAAACTGAACCTGCTGATTGGGCAGGATTGATTGGGTCTATATGGGGGTCTCCAGATTATCCATTAAAGCTGGTAGCCATCTTCAAGGGTTATTCCAATCTTTCATGACAAGCATCTGCATCTGGCGGCGGCTTAGGCCCATAAAAACTAAAGATTAGACCTGTTGCAATTCGATATACCCAATTCTTCTTTTCCCAACATCTGCCACTAGGGGAGTACCTGCTGACCCCCATACTGATAGTTGGCAGGCTTACATCTAATGTGTATGGGCACCTTTAGGTTCTGTTCACATCTCTTAAGTTAGAGTGGGATCCATTTGGGGGTTTCTTTAAAATGTGACAGAATTTGCGGCAGACGCTTAGTAGATTTTGAAATACCAATGTGAACAGAGCCTTACCAGGGTTTTCTGGCTTTCAGGTTTTTTTTTTTGTACTGAGGACCTATTGTCATCCGCGTCTGATCAACACCCTTACCCTGCACCAATGATGATGCTACTGCTTTGGATGCGGCTGTCAGCTGCTCTGCTCCTATTCAAGTATTAGACCCAGCTCTGCAGCTCCAGTCACTGTATAATGGTGATGCCGGGGTACTGCAGCTCTGCATCTATCACTTGAGTTGGAGCTGTCTGCTTTTGCCCTCCTTCCACAGCATTAGCTTCCAGCAACCGGGACAGAAGATCAGTGCTGGGTCCAGGTGTGGGACACCCGCTGATCAGATGCTCATGACAATACATCATAGGTATAAAAACAAAAAAACACCTGGGGGCCAGAAAACCCCTTTTAAAGGGGTTACCCCAAGATTGCAACTAGTGACCGCCTCTACTGATCACATGAACATGGGCCCTAGCTCGGAGCATACACCTTGTTTATCTTCATAAACAACCTGATGATGGAGGTATCAAATAATCTCTCGTGAAGGGGTTAATAAAAACTTTGCCGCACTAAGGGCTATTCTGTGAAGGTCCTTTTTCTTGGCCGTAATTGGCGGGGCCGCGTCGGGCTCATTAGCTTGCTTCATTGCGCCGGCTCTCACAGATAAATTATTTTTTAGTTCCATTTCTGCTCCGTATCATCCACCAGTCTTTAAATAACCCATTCTGCGGCGCGGCGCACAGGTGGCTGCTCCGGAATGACATTGCTAGGACAGTTTCAATTTGTGAAATCTGTGAAATTTGTTAAGCTAATTTATATGTGAACTAATTCAATTATGTCTTTTATTGCTCGGCCACCTGATCCCACAAAAGTGCGTTCACACCAGATTCATCATGTCTATCCCCCAGCGTCCGCCTAACCGCACGCTAATCGTTCTTCTTTCAGCTATTTGTCCAGTCCAATCAGGGTGACGAGGAGGCTACAAGAATCACATACTTCACTTTTATCGGGACCCCCGTACAGGCGACAAATATGAACGACTTCAAGAGAGTGAGTAGAGGGGGGAGCGCTGGGGTGCTGTATTATTAAAAGGCTGCACGGGGAGTAATTCATGGACCTCAAGGATCTGCTTTTCTAAACCTGAGCTTCAAATCTCTTGGACAGATATAGGGTTAATAATAAAATCCTGCCAGGTGCCACTAGGGGGAGTTATGAACACTTATCTCCTATCCACAGAACAGAGGAGAAGCGTCCGATCGCTGATCAGGAGGATGGGTGACCTATAAAAGACTGCTTGTGAATGGAGTGCCAGTGCACTCCGGTGACCGGCGCTCCATTCACTTCTATAGGGTTACCAGGACTGTAATCTCCGGCAGTGCCCACAGCCCCATAGAGGTGAATGCAGCGCTGGTCACACAAGTGCACTGGCGCTCCATTCACAAGGAGGGTTTAGGGTAACCCTATAGATCACCCATCGTCTTGATCACTACTGGAATCCTGTGGTCGGACCCCAAGCAAACAGACACTTATCACCTATACACAAGACATAGTACAAGGTTATTACTGGAGTCAGTGTATAAATCTACTTGCAGCCACCACTAGAGGGAGCTTATCATTTTAAAGGGATGTTCCAGCCCTACAGACGCCAGATGAAGGGAACGTACCACATTTAAAGGGGTTTTCCAGCCCCCAGGTGCTTTTTACTGATAATGTATACATAGGGTAGGTCATCAGTATCTGATCAGTGGGGTCCGAATCCCAGGCCCCAGGTTGGTAAGTTATCTGGGTGCTGGAAGTAATAGGACCAGAGCTGCAACTCCTTCCAGTGTATAGTGGTGGCACAGGGGTAGTGCAGTTCATTCAAGGGGCGGGACTTAAAAGGTTTATTCTATTTAAATATTACATTTCTGTTAGGTCATGCAAAACAATCTGTCAGTTAGAATAATTTCGGGATAAAGTTGCCATGTCCAGATATTGCTGCTACATACCTGGTTTGGCGCCCCCTGCTGTTCTTAGATTGTCGTCCTAATGTGTCCAGTGTTGGTGGTCACACATACTCAATAGCTAGAAATGTCTTTTCACCAGCACTGGGGAGACGTTAGGTAGATGTTCTGAGAGGGAATCGATAGAACGCTGGGGGGCGCCATAATAAGTGTGTAACAGTCTTATCTAGACTTGGACATCTTTTAAAAAATGACCCCAATTAAAAATATTGTGTGTGATCTTATAGACATATATTTAGTCTTGACACTACTTCTTTATCCAGTTCTGGACCACCTATAGACTATATACATCCAGACGGTTCACCTCTAACCCTGCAAGGACTTATATATATGTCCTTGCAAGATTTGCCTGCTGCACAGAATCATGTAGCTATAAGAACGGGATGATCGATGTTACTACAGCCGGACATCCCATAGAGAAAGCAGGGGCGGTTTATTACCGTCCCTGCCTTCCTGATCGCTGTGTATACAGCACGCAATGAGCGCTATATACACAGCCATGGGAGCTGCCATTATGTGGCTTCTCTCTGACCCGGTGGTCACATGACCGCTAGGGGGGTCAGGAATTCTGTAAGTTGTTGGGTTCTAGAGGACTCAAATCAGCTCTGGAGTACAGTATAGGAAGCTGCATGTATCGGCCCCAGTTACAGGAGAAATCATTAAAAAAACAAAAAAAAAAAGCCCTTGTCACAGGTTCTAGTCCCGCCTTGACATTTTTTTTTTTTTTGGTATTTAAAGAAAGACATTTTCCCTTCTTTTTTGTTTACACTTTCTTGGATTTTAAAATAAAGAAAAAAAAAAAACCAGCATAAAAATAAATCCATATTTATCACCAAAAAGAGATAACCCAAAGGAAAAAATGTTATAAAACTGCCAAAAATGTGTCCAGTCCTGAACAAGGGAAAATAGCTTGGAACTGAAGTGGTTAATATATTATATATTACAGAGGGGGGGAGGCTCCTGTTGCAGTCAGATGCAGGACAGTGAGAAGGGGCAGTGGGGGCACGTGGGACATGGATAAAGGGTTTCTATATATACATATCACATTGTCTGATTTTTTTTAAGAATTTATTTGCAAATTATAGTGGCTGACTAAATACTTTTTTCCCCACTATATATATATATTATATATATATATATATATATATATATATATATACACACACTACTATTCAAAAGTTGTCTAGGGTCACTTAGAAATTTCCTTATTTTTGAAAGAAAATCAGTTTTTTTCAATGAAGATAACATTAAATGAATCAGAAATACACTCTATACATTGTTAATGTGGTAAATGACTATCTAGCTACAAACGTCTGGTTTTTAATGCAATATCTACATAGGTGTATAGAGGCCCATTTCCAGCAACCATCACTCCAGTGTTCTAATGGTACATTGTGTTTGCTTAGTGTGTAAGAAGGCTAATGGATGTTTAGAAAACCCTTGTGCAAGTATGTTAGCACAGCTGAAAACAGTTTTGCTGGTTAGAGAAGCTATAAAACTGACCTTCCTTTGAGCTAGTTGAGAATCTGGAGCATTACATTTGTTGGTTCGATTAAACTCTCAAAATGGCCAGAAAAAGAGAACTTTCATGTGAAACTCGACAGTCTATTCTTGTCCTTAGAAATGAAGGCTATTCCATGCGAGAAATTGCCAAGAAACTGAAGATTTCCTACAACGGTGTGTACTACTCCCTTCAGAGGACAGCACCAACAGGCTCTAACCAGAGTAGAAAGAGAAGTGGGAGGCCGCGCTGCACAACTGAGCAACAAGACAAGTACATTACAGTCTCTAGTGTGAGAAATTGACGCCTCACAGGTCCTCAACTGGCAGCTTCATTAAATAGTACCTGCAAAACGCCAGTGTCAACGTCTACAGTGAAGAGGCGACTCAGGGATGCTGGCCTTCAGGGCAGAGTGGCCAAGAAAAAGCCATATCTGAGACTGGCTAATAAAAGGAAAAGATTAATATGGGCAAAAGAACACAGACAGAGGAAGATTGGAAAAAAAGTGTTATGGACAGACGAATCGAAGTTTGAGGTGTTTGAGACGCAGAACAACTGTAAAGTGCCTGACGCCATCTGTCAGCATGGTGGAGGTAATGTGATGGTCTGGGGTTGCTTTGGTGCTGGTAAAGTGGGAGATTTGTACAAGGTAAAAGGGATTTTGAATAAGGAAGGCTATCACTCCATTTTGCACCGCCATGCCATACCCTGTGGACAGCGCTTGATTGGAGCCAATTTCATCCTACAACAGGACAATGACCCAAAGCACCTCCAGATTATGCAACAACTATTTAGGGAAGAAGCAGGCAGCTGGGATTCTAGCTGTAATGGAGTGGCCAGCGCAGTCACCAGATCTCAACCCCATTGAGCTGTTGTGGAAGCAGCTTGACCGTATGGGACGCAAAAAGTGCCCATCAAGCCAGTCCAACTTGTGGGAGGGGCTTCTGGAAGCATGGCGGGAAATGTCTCCAGATTACCTCAGCAAATTAACCACTAGAATGCCAAAGGTCTGCAATGCTGGAATTGCTGCAAATGGAGCATTCTTTGACGAAAGCAAAGTCTGAAGGAGAAAATTATTATTTCAAATAAAAATCATTATTTCTAACCTTGTCAATGTCTTGACTATATTTTCTATTCATTTTGCAACTCATTTGATAAATAAAAGTGTGAGCTTTCATGGAAAACACAAAATTGTCTGGGTGACCCCAAACTTTTGAACGGTAGTGTAAATAAATTATTATTATTATTTTATTTTTAAGTTTCAATCACAAAATGAGACAAAACAGAATCAAAGTAAAAAGAAGAAATGACAGAATTTATTTTTTTTATTTTATTTTTCATGCATTTTTTTCTAGTTACCGTTCCTTTAAATCTTACTAACTATTCGTCTTCGCCTCCTCCAGGTTGTTGGCAAGAAAGGAGAGAGCCACTAAGCGCAGGTCGGACGCCCAGGAGTGACTGTCGCAGGTTTTGGGTCCTCACAACAAGAACATTTTCCGAATAAGATTTAATGTTCCGTTCAGACAAACAATTCCCAATAAACCATTTGCTTTTTGTTAAGCCGCGTTCAGAACTGTGATTTTATTGGAAGCTGCCGCTGCCCCTTTGTAAATAAATAGGACTACTTTTGCCAAATCACTTCTGTGTCTGTGAGGACTTTAATGGGCGTCTTGTGTCTATTGGGGGTGTTGGGTCTCTTGTCCGCTGTTGTTCTCAGGTGTCACAATTGGCGCTGGAAAACAAAGGGTCTTTGCTGCAGGTGACTACGGGAAGGTGGACGGAAGCCATATGATCAATCCCCCTCTGTATCTTATGTGACATCTAGGGGGCAGTAGAGAGTAACATTCCTGTCTAGGTCTAAATTTTTACCTCTAATTGTATTCTGCCACCAGGAGGCACTGTCTCCCAGCTCTGGCCTATTATGTGACATGTCTGATAATCATTGTCCCAGCTTTCCAAGGTCCTGAAAGGCATTTTGTTTCCTGTTCTTGAGCAATTATTGCAGTGTGGTCAGGGCATTATTCAGCTTACAGACCACTGCCATTAGGGGGCACCACTGCCATGGTCTGTGCAATGTTTAGGTGTCACAGTACCATCCACATGATGTCAGGGTTTCCAAGCAGAGCATTGCCCATGCTGGTATCTTCCCATAGCGCCCCCTAGTGCCATTTCTTTTACAGGTAAGTTGCACACCCCCTGGCCATCCACATGATATAATACGTGATCCATCACACCGGGCGTCGACTTCCATTGCCCCATGGTCCAGTTTTGATACTCATGTGCCCATTGTAGGTACTTTTAGCATGGGTGCTCTGACCGATCTGCATCGACACAACCCCCATATAGAGCCAGCAGCAATGCCCTGTGTGTACTGACACCTATCTATCGTAGCCTGATGGAACTATTCAGCAATCGGTCCACCATAGATCTGTGGGGTCGGACCGATCAGGCTAGCCTTCAGTCCCCACCCATCAGTCAGCCTCGTTGACCTTCCTTGGACTACCTTTAGTAGGTACATGCCTTGGACACCCCACAGAAACCAACAGTTTTACAGATGCTCTGACCCCAAGATGCTCAACTCTTCACGCTTGCCCATGTTTCCTGCTTCCACTTTTATCAACCCAATTGTATGTTAAAGGGGTTGTGCAGGATTAGAAAACATGGCTGCTTTCTTCTCAGGAAGTGACATCACGTCCCTTGGTCACATGACCATGCTGCAGCTCAGTCCTAGTCAATTTAATGATAATAATCTGCAGCATGGCCATGTGACCAAGGGATGTGATGTCACTTCCTGAGAAGAAAGCAGCCCTTTTTTCTAATCCTGTACAACCCCTTCAAGGTTACGCCACCTGGCGGCATCTGCGATAAGAATTCAGGGTACTGGGAAGCTGAAAAAAAAAATCAAAGTGGTGCGGAATTAAAAAAAAAAAAAAAAAAAAAAAATTAAAATTACGAAATTACTAGTGTTTGTTTTATGCTATGTAACATCTGAACACCAATTCAAAAACTTCAAATTCCCAAAAAAAAAAAAAAATTCTTTGATTCGTCATACTCTGGTACCCGGAGTTACTTTACATTTCAGTTTATGGAGGAGCAACTTGTACTTTTTATTAATATTATTTTCAGATTTGTCTTGTTTTGATTTCTTTTTATAAATTTTTTTGGGGGGATGCAATATAGCAAAAAAAAATAATAATAATTTTTTAAAAAAATTGTGTGTTAAGCCATTTTGATTTTTTTTTTTTCTTCCCGCTACAGCGTTCACCATATGGGAAAAAATATTTTAATGTGTTTATAGTTCAGGTATTTTTTGACATGGGAATGCCTAATGTGTTTTGTTTTGTTTTTTTCTTTTTTATTTCAGAACTAGGGAAATTTTAGATTTCTTAAAGTTTAAAAATTTTTTTTTTTTTTTTTTTTAATTTTTAGACCAATATATAGAGAAATCTATTCACTTCTATTACAGGCTGTCTATGGCAGTGAGTAACACAAGTATAGTAGAGACAGGCCTCGGAGCCTTCAATAGGTGTCAAGGAAATGGGTCGCCACCCCCTGCGCCCAGTGTAAAGTTAACGTTTGACTGAGGCATCTGAAGGGTTAATGTCCCCGATCAGAGAGGTCTCTGATCACTAGCATTGCAGTCAGGTCTCTACTGTGTAATACAAAAGTCCCGTCAGCTATGGCGCATGCTCAGCTCCTGAACAGGCGCCATATTTAGCTTGAAGTTTGGGTTTTCTGAGAGTTTTTCCGTCTCTCACGAGATTCTGGAGGAATTTTGGCCGATTGTTCTTTAAAACGTTGTTGTGGACCTTCATTTCTGCACTCTCATAAGGTCCCTCCGCAGCCTGACGACTGGGTTGAAGTCTGGTTTGGGCCATTACAACACAGCAATTCTTTTCTTTTTTTCAGCCATTTTGTTGTAGATTTGCTGCTGTGCTTGGATCATTGTCCTATTATATGGCCCAGTCTTGGTCAAGCTTTAGCTGCTGGATAGATGGCCTCACACTTGTTTCTAGAGTACTCGACTCAAGGTGCCTAGGTCCTGTGGCTTCAAATCGGGCTCAAACCATCCCCCCTCCACCACCGTGCTTGACAGTCGGTATGAGGTGTTTGTGTCAATATGCTGAGCCTGGATTTCACCAGATGTGGCGCTGTACATTATAGCTGTCTGTCCAAGGGAAGTCCAGGAAGCTTGTGGTTTGTATAGATCCAAGTTAAAAACTTAAGCCATACTGCCGTAAGATCATGGCTGATGACTTTCCTCACAGACATTGCCTGAATGCTCCAGACCAGCAAACTGCCAAAAATTCAGTTTTTATAGAGGTGGTCACACTTACTGATGATTAATCAATCAAGGGCATTTGATTAGCATAACCTGACTAATACTTAAGCCATACTGCTGTGTTTTTTTTTTTTTTTTTTTTTTTTTTTTAGTCTTTCTCCTGGCAACCCTTCCACAGAAGCCATACTCAGGGCCGGTTTTAGACAAAGTGGGGCCCTGGGCAAAATTAAATGCGGGGCCCCAAATCCTGATATGCAAACAACACCATCTTCTTCCAGTGGCAACCCCTATAATAACGCCTCCTTTTTGCCAACAAAAAGGTAATAACAAGCCCAATTTTACCACAAACAATTCAAATGAGCACCTTTGTACCACCTAATAGATTTTTGCACCCAGTCATCAGTTATTATAGCGCGTCCTTATAAATAATAGTCTTTGCTTATAAATAACATTACACGTTTATCAGTAATAGCGCCCTTATAAATGATAAATAGTGCCCTGTATCAGTAATATTCCCCCTTATCAGTAACAGTCACCCCGTAAAAATAATACTGCTCCCTTATAAATAATAGTTACCCTTATAAATAATAGTCCCCATTATCACTAATAGCCCCCTTTATAAATAAGCCCACTTAAATTATACCCCCCTTATAAATAGTTCCCCTCTAATAAATAATAGCTCCCCCCCCTTATAATGGATGCCTTATATATAATAGTTTCCCCCTTATAAATAATAGCCCATCTTATAAATAATAGTTTCCCCTTATAATAGCCCCCTCATATTTAAGTTTCCCAATTATATATAGTAATCCACCCTTATATATAATAGTTCTCCGTTATACAGTGTCGGACTGAAGGCCTTAGGCCCACTAGAGGAACTTGTTCTGGGGCCCCACCCAAAAGCTTCCTGCTAATAGCCTACACCACGGCTCCTTCACTGAAGTCTTACATATGTGCTGACTATCTGGTGTTACTGAGTATGTTCCCAGTATAGTCAGCCCCTATAATACTGTGCAGCCCCCAATAACTCCATGGCCAATTCATGCACAGTACTGTATGGGGAATGACATGGCTATGGAGCACTACACGTATGTGCAAGATTATAGTGAGGGAGCTGTGATGCAGACATAGCACACAGGGCTGCCAGCAGGAATTGTGAGCACCCCCCCATAGTATAATGCTCCACATGGTATATAATGCTCCACAGTATAAAATGCTCTGAGCCCTCCAGTTTCCCCACATGGTATATAATGCTCCACAGTGACCCCACACAGTATAAAATGCTCCCCTGAGCCCCCCATAGTGGCCCCACATGGTATGTAAGGCTCCACACAGTATAATACTCCACAGTGGCCCACACAGTATACTATCCCTTAGTGGCCCCAGACAGTGCAATATGCTCCCCAGCAGCCCCACACAATATAATATGCTCCATACATTATAATATGCACCCCACAATGCCCCCCCCAGTATAATGCTCCAGTGGCCTAACGCAGTATAACATGCTCCATAATGACCTCCACACAGTATAATATACTCCCCAGAGGGGTTCCCCCAGTATAATGCTCCACAGTGGTCCCCCACTGTATAATATGTTCCCCACAGTCCCCCCCAGTATAATGCTCTACAATGGCCCCACAGAGTATCATATGCTCCCGAAAAGCCCCACACAATATAATACTCTCCACAGTGGCCCCACACAGTATAACAAGCTCTCCACACTGTCCCTTCCCCCAGTATAAAGCTCCACAGTGGCCCATAGTATAATATGCTCCCCAGAGGGCCCCCGCTAGTATAATGCACCACAGTGCCCCCTCCAGTATTTTGCTCCACAGTGGCCCCATGCAATATATTATGCTCCCCAGACCGTCCCCCCAGTATAATGTTTCACAGTAGGCCCCACGCAGTATAATATGCTCCCCAGAGGGCCCCCTAGTAAAATGCTCATAAGTCCACCCCGAATAATGCCTCACAGTGGCGCCACGCAATATAATAGGCTCTGCTGATGGCTCCCCCCCAGAATAATGCTTCACAGTGACCCCACTCAGTATAACATGCTCCAGAAATGGCCTCCACACATTATAATATACTGCCCAGAGAGGTTTCCCCAGTATAATACTCCACAGCGGTCCAAAACAGTATAATATGCTCTCCAGAGCTCCCCCCCAGTATAATGCTCCACAGTGGCCCCACACAGTATAATATACTGGGGGCCCCTCTGGAGAACATATTATACTGTGTGGGGAAACGTGGAGCATTATACTGGGGAGGGGGCCCTCTGGAGAACATGTTATATTCTGTGGGGCCTCTATGGAGTATAAAAGGTGGGGGGCTCTGGAGAGCATGTTATATTCTGTGGGGCCACTTTGGAGCATTATACTGGGGGGCCCCTCTGGAGAGCATATTATACTGTGTGGGGCTACTGTGGAGCATTTTACTGGGGGGCCCCTCTGGAGAGCATAATGCTCCAAAGTGGCCCCACATAATATAACATTATCTCCAGAGCCCCCCCCCCCACGTTATAATTTTCCACAGAGGCCCCACAGAATATAACATGCTATCCAGAGAGCCCCTTTCCCAGTATAATGCTCCACAGTGGCCCCACACAGTATAATATGCTATCCAGAGGGGCCCCCCAGTATAATACTCCACAGGGGCCCTACAGTAGTATTATTATATTATATTTTGGGGTCTCTTCGGACCCCAGAGTATAATAATCGAAGGCCCGGGGGAGGTGAGGGAAAATAACAAACAGTTATACTCACCTTGTCTTACCTCTCCTGGGCCTCCTCGCGCTGTTCCGTTATCCCTGCCGGCTTCTTCTTCTCTGCGGCTGACGTCACGCGTTGTGGACGTCACTGCTGAGGCCTGTGATTGGGCCTCAGCGATTACATGAAGCACGCTGTCAGCACGCCCCACATGATCGCTACGGCTGAGGCCTGGCCTCAGCGGTGATGTCCGGAACACCAGAAGATGACGTCGGACGCCAGGACAGGTGAGTAAAAATGTTTGTTATTTTTACTCACCTCGGAAAGGGGCCCTGCGGTCCCTTTCTGTTATTGATTTGTCCGGGCCTGACTCCGTGATCCGGAGTCATCAGGTTCCGGATCCCGGGGGCCCCTTTGGGGACGGGGCCCTGGGCAATTGCCCAGTTTGCCCCCTCTAACGCCGGCCCTGGCCATACTTGTTCAGTTTTTCTAATACTGATGTGATGAACTTAAACATATAACATGCTAACTAAGGCCTCTATGTATTTGTATTGCTTATCTTGCATTGCATATCCTTGCTGCTGTAACACACTGAATTTCCCCATGGTGGGACTATTAAAGGATGATGATTATTATTATTAGTATTTTATTACAGATGTAGCTTTTGCGGGTTTTTTTTTTGCAGTTTCTCTGAGCATTGCACAGTCTAATCTTACGGTGAATTTACTGAGACATTCACTTGTAAGAAGATTGTCAACTGTCTTGAATATTTTCCACTTGTGAATGTTTCTCACTGTATAATGAAGGACTTCAAATCATTTGGGTATGACTCTATATCCCTTCACAGATTGATGGGTAGCAAAGATTGACCCTCTAAGATCATTACTGATGTCTTTCTTCACTGGCATTTCCTGAATGCTCCAGACCAGCAAACTACCAAAACCTCTGCTTTTATAGAGGTGTTTTCTGAGGATGAATTAATCAAGAGCATTTGATTAGCAGAACCTGACTGCTACTTATCCTCTTACTTTCTATGGAAGCGGTAAGGGTGTAATTAATTTTTCACACCCTGCTTCTGCATTTTGGCCTAGTTTTTGTTCAATAAATAAATAATGACACGTCAGAATCTATTGTGTGTTGTTGTTCACCTGAGGTTGGATTTAGCTACTTTTAAGACCACCTAAAAACCAGATTTTTTTTTTCTTCTTATGTCCTGATACATAGAAATCAAGGAGGGTGCACTTACTTTTTCTCATGACTATACGTAAACTGAGATATTTGTGCACATGGAATTCTCTAATATACAAGCAGAGGGTCGCCTGGACATTGTTTTTCTTGTTACATGTGGTTTTACATTTTTTTTTCAGGTTATTCAAATAATTTTTGCATCTTTTTTGGTATTTTTCTATTTTTTTTTTTCAATTTTTTTTTTTTTAAATATCAGGGAAAATGTAACAAAAAAAGGTCTTGTTTATCAAAGTTCTACTAAGATATTTTTTCAAAATAGTTTTTCCTCTAACAGTAATTTTTAACGTAGTTGACACAGTCTTGTGTTGCTGGGAGATGAGATGTGCTTATGGTAGTGATTTATTTTTATTTTTATTTTTCCCCACACTGTGCCCCTATAAGATCATCATTGACCTTTTGGGGGACATTTTGGCATTACATTTTTTTAAATTTTTTAAAACATTTTTTTCAGATTTCCCCTGTAAGTGGTGCTGATACATTAGGAATACAGCTTCCTAGTATACACTGCAGAGCTGATGTAGATCTCTTAGGACCCAGCGGTCGCATGACCACTAGGCCAGGTTGCCTCACGGCGGCTCCTATGGCTATACATTGAGCACTATATATACAGTGATTGGGAAGACAGGGATGGTGGTCACTGACAGCTGGCTTCCCGCTCCAGTAGCTGGGCAAACTTGTGCACCTGCTAACTCTGCAAGGACGTACAGGTACAAGCAGTCGCCACCAGGGAGTATATAATCAAGGGCGGATGGAAAGTAGTTAAAGTTTTTCCTGTATATTAATGTAACATCTATGTGTCCACACTACCGCTGTCTGTAACCGTCCTGCAGGATGCAATATCATAATGTAGCCACTAGATGTCACTAAGAGCACAGCTAACTCCTGTAACTCCTCTCCATAGAGCTCCATGATGCAGTCTAATAAGTCATTATCTGGCGGTACAATTGTTTATCTCTCCTCACATTTCCCCCTTTACAGACACGTATTAAATCCCATATATTCTGTCACATCCGCCTTTCAATTAACTTTATGTACATGTTAAGAAAAGACGCTTTTTAAGTCACCTATTACAGATAAGACTGTGAAATCCCGCTGTCCTGTAAAATATATTAGCTTCTGACCCAGAGCGGCAGATAGAGCGGCCATCGGCGAATCGCACTACAAAGTGGCCGCAAATTCAGAAATATAATGGAAATTAAATTTGCTCTCGGGGTCTGATACGCGGCGTCCTCACAGAATTACAGCTGATAAGTTTTCTATTCAGGGGCGGACAATGAGTCTATTGTACTTATAATGAAGGAACAAAGAGACGGTTCTAGATGAGCGCCCTCCGCAGGTCACACTGTAACGACACGGCGACAAATTATACGCAAAATGGATTTTGTATCATAATAAAAGACTCCAAGTACTACTACTCCTATGATTGTTACTATTACTCCTATGATTATTACTACTACTCCTATTATCACCACTATTAGTAGATAAAAACCTGTTTCCAAGCAATCATTCACATTCGGTGCCCTGTATATATAAATATATCTTTCTACAGTCAAGTGGGAGGTCTCGGGCCAGATAGTCACCTGTTCCCAGACCTCCATTGTCCACCGCCAGGGTAGGTTTGGTTTCACACCAGTGCATCGATGCTGGAAGTCCTCAGCCTCATATGACCAATCCAAACACCTAGCGGTACTTTATACCTCCCCCGGCCTCCACACGGGTTTATCCAACTCCTGGACCATCCCTTTAAGCTATCTGAAGTGTTTTACCCAATAGGTTGCTTTATCTATCTTGCTCTGTTTGTCAGATAATGCTGAATATGTCTCCTCAGTGTTTACAGCTCATTGCCTAGGGTTCAGACCACCTCTGCTATCTAGTAGAAGTGGCCAGGCTGGCGATGTCAGTCCCTGTTTCTCATCACTGTGATTGAGTGTCTTTGTTATCTATGTATATCCAGATGTAGCATGCTGATGGCCTGAGCTGTACCTAAAGCAGGATGAGCCTGCCCCCCAGCTTGTCAAAGAAGACAGGAAGTGGAAGGGAGAGGAGACAGGGGAGAAGGTGAAACCCTGAGAAGAGTATCTTTATCTCTATATCTGATATCCATCTTTCAATATCATATCTGTCTGAATAGCTACATATCCATATATCTTTCTCTCATCAATCTATATTCTATCTATCTCCTATCAATCTATTTATCTATATCATATCTCTCTCTCATTCTCTCTCTATCTTCCCGATATTCCCTGATCTATTCTCCCTCTCTATCTCATCCCTCACTCTATATTATATCTGTTTATCTATCTCCTGTCTGTATAAATATCTATCTAATATCTACATATTTACTTAGCATTTTATTTTTAAGAGCGCTGTAAGAAATCTATAAATTAAATCTAATTGACAAGGACATATTCATCTGTCACGATTTTATTGTGCATATTTATTGCATTTTTTATTTTATATGTAAAGCAATTTCTTATTATCTATTGCTGAGCTATCATCTATTTATTTATCTATCTTTCTATCTATCCCATATCTATCTATCTATCTATCTATCTATCTATCTATCTCATATCTATCTATCCATCCATCCATCCATCCCATATCTATCTATTTATCTATTTATCTCCTATCTATTTATCTCATATCTATCTATCTATCTATCTATCTATCTATCTATCTACTATCTATTTCAGATCTATTGATCTATTTTTAACTATATATCTATCAGTCTACCTACCTTCCATCTTATATCTGTTTTTCTATCTCTCATCTCTGTCTATTTCTCTCATATCTATCATCTTTCTATCTATCTACCTAGTTTGTCTATCTATCCATCTCATATCTATTGTCATATCTGTCTATCTAGCTATTGTGCTATTATCTATCTATCTATCTATGTCATATCTATCTATCTATCTATGCAACTATCTATCTCATATCTATCTATCTATCTATCTATCTATCTATCTATCTATCTCATATTTACTATCTATCTATCTATATCATATCTATCTATCTATCTATCTCATATCAATCTATATCATATCTATCTATCTATCTATCTATCTATCTATCTATCAATCTATCTCATATCTATCTATCTATCTATCTATCTATCTATCTATCTTACAACCATCTGGAAACACATCCGATCTTAATGATGAAGCTGTATCTTTCCTTTAGGATTTTATCTTTCTTTCTGCAGGAATGTGCAGTGATTTCTTGCTCGGTGGTATAAGGCGCTGCCTGTAATAATGGATACTACAGAGTATTCACATTGTA
Source organism: Leptodactylus fallax (assembly GCA_947044405.1). Lineage (NCBI taxonomy): Eukaryota > Metazoa > Chordata > Amphibia > Anura > Leptodactylidae > Leptodactylus > Leptodactylus fallax. The sequence continues at coordinate 146,022 of CAMRHE010001027.1, read as the reverse complement.
CACGCTCTTCAAAGGAAACACAATGTTATTACAAGGCATACAAATGCAGACGCCATCGCTGAGATCCATGTTGTGTTATCTGTAAAGCACCTGGTGCCCTAATTCCTTACTCATGAAGACGCCGGGGACCTGCCGGCACAGTCAAGACGATGCTAAGGTGCATTATTGAAGAACATCATTTAGTAAGCATTGGTTATGGCCTTTATTTAGACTTTTTCACACACTCACATAAATATTCATACCGTGCCATCTGTTTTCTCACTTTTGTATTAATTATGAGTGGGAAGACGTCTACAACAACACTACACATCTACCCCCTATCCAGTCCCTTTATAGACGCTCCTTGACTTTACCTTCAATCCTGGACCGCTCATTGTTTAATCCTTGTTAGGGGGACACATATGCTTTGGGAACATATGGAGCAAGACTGAAGGGGATGAATATTTTTGCAAAAAAAAAAAAAAATTGGTGTGATCTAAATTTTCTTACATTTCTTAAGCCATTACCATGAAGGGATCTTCTACTGTTATTGAGGAGTCGGGGAAAAGCTTGGTAGCAACCAAAATGGCTGCCCTTAACGTTTCCACGCATTTCTATCCAGTGTTGGACTGGCCCATCGGAGTACCAGAGTTTCCTCCAGTGGGCCCAGGTTCTAATACAATAATGGTCTAGCAGAAGACATCCATTTGAAGGTTACTATGGTCTGTTTCCTAGGGGTTGTTGGAGTGTGGGCCCCCAAAATCATTTTATCTGGTGGGCCCAAGGAACGTCAGCCTGACGCTGTTACTGACCTTTGGGTGGCCTGTAAAGTAGATTTTGTTGGTATCCCCTTGTATGGTGTACCATATAGTTGTCAAATAACAGAGTCAGATAATGTAAGGCACTGTTCACACCATGCAGGGGCTACATTCATCACGTATGGCAGAGGAAGTCTCCCAGGATATGCCACCATATATCATGCATCATCAATATGGCCTCAAGTATCCTATACCCCACAGTTAACTGTATGAAAGTCTGCACTTTCTAATAGAGATGAGGGCTTTTCCCAGATTTCTTCCACATCTGATTCAATCTAATCAGCCATCAGATTCGACTTGATCCAAATCAAATTTGTCCAAATCGAATTTTCCCAATATGCTCCGATTGCGAATCTTCATCAGTGACTCACGTCTATTGTCCCTCATGATTGGCTCTTCTAGAGGGAGGGCTACCTAAAAAGCATCATTGAGAAATCCGCTGGGCCACCACTCAAGGTCTTCTGATCCTTCTTCTCTGTCTTCTTCCCTGATCTGAATGGTGGCCGCCATTTTGAATGGTTTGTGTGGGATGAATCACAACATTTTTGGATTTCCTGAAATAGGAATCTTTTGAAAAATTTATAACCCAATCTCAAATCAATTCCACTCTCCAGTACAATAAAAAGTACAGAGTACAGTAATGGGGAATGCCAACATCCCACTTTTTGCATCCTTTCAGTCTTATAGTCTATGTGCTTGGTTTTTAATGAAAGCGGTGTGGACATAGCCTGACACTGTTTTATCTTACCTTCCATAGGGTTCAGAGACCAAGTGAGGGCTCTGGTTTGAAAATAATGGGTGCCCAGGCCATGAAAGTCAGTGGTATTTCCATGAATAGTGACAGATGTTGCCCACCACTCAAGCTCATCACCAAGTTTTGGCCAGTTCTGCTACCACTGTTCTCTGATAGCTGTGTAGCCTGCATGTGGGTGCTGTAACTGTGTCCATGTTTGTCCTCACCAGTACCATTTTTTAAGTTGGGCCTCTGATGTTTTTAGAAAAGTTTTTGTAAACTTTTTGCCCCACTGGAGAGCACCGGAAATCCTCCCATATTACAAACAAATCCTGTGCTACTCTGCTGTCTCCACCTTATTTTTCTTACTAACCCACCCCTTTACCCTGTATGTATGACAAAGACAAACATTTGTAATGTGCTTTTTTCACACTAGGGACTCAAAGCGTTGTGGAGTAGGGGAGTTAATGGCTGCCGTGCGCTCATGCCCAACACCCTCAAGGCTCAGTTGTTTTACAGGAAGTATGTTTTTGCCATGTGGAAGGAAACTGGAGTACCTGGAGACACTCACAAACACAGGGAAAACATAAAACTCCATGCAGATGTTGCCCTTGGTCAGATTCGAACCCAGGATCCCTGCAAGGCAACAGTGCACTTGTGAGATGCATTTTTACTCAGAATTCATAGCCTGCATAACCCTTTTAAAGTAAGAAAGGGAGAAGAGAGGAGACAGATATACAAAGGCTAGAATATTGAATGATTGGATGGGCAGAATTTTAGAAAGTAACACATAAGAACTCTGAATTTGTGGATGCACAAGCACAATTCTTCCATTCATTGTCTTGTTCAATGTTCAATGATTTTTCTCCATCCATAATAGCACAATGATTTTTATCTTTTAATGGCATACATCTACCTTCTATGTCTTCCAATGCTCTAAACCTGGATATGTCTTTTCCAGCTTCACAAGGAACACCCACAAGATCTAAACTTTCAAACTTGCAGCTCTACAAGCACAGTTCATAAGTTCATTATCTTTTTTCTTCTCCGTTCAGAAAAACACAAAGATTTCTATCTTTTATTGATAAACATCCACCTTCTATTCCTCCAAATACTCTAGATCTGGGTATGTCCTTTCCAGGTTCATGAAAAATAGCGAAAAGCTCTGAATTGGCAGCTCCACAAGCACAATTTTTAGTCATTATCTTTTTTCGATGGCTCTTCTCTATCCAGAAAACACAAAGATTGATATCTTTTAATGATAAACTTCTACCTTCTATTCCTTCCAATGATCTAGCCTGGATATGTCCTTTTCAGGTTCATGAAAAATACCCATGAGCTCTGAATTGGCAGCTCCACAAGCACAATTCTTACATTCATTATCTTTTCTTGATGGTTCTTTTCCATCCAGAAAACACAAAGATAACTGTCTTTTAATGAAGAACGTTTACCTTCTGTTTCTTAAATTTCTCTCAATCTGGATATGTAATTTCCAAAATTGCGGGCCTTTTGTACTGCATAATAAATATTTATGGATTTCTGTTGCTTTTTACTTATTTTAAATTTTTTTTTCACCTAGAAAACCTGGATTCAGTGAGTGTTTCCAGCAGGTCAATTCATTTGGTCAATGAAGCCAAGACTGATTTATATTATTCTCATTTATGGGTGAATCCCCTCTGTCTCAAAATTTTTGAAAATAGCAAAATAATTTTCTTTCTGCTAAACTAGATAGTAAGCCCAAGAAACTATTTGAGTAGTTCTGGCCACTCTTTCCAGATAGATTAAGAAGATGTATTCGTCCAACTCAAAGGAATTTGGCAAAATCCCCATAAGAAAACATACACCATATTTTTGAATGTTATTTGGACATACCACGCAGCTCTTACTGTAAAGAACCCCTTCCTATATAAATAATATAATCACTCCCAGACTCCCACAAGAGTGGGCAAATCTCACAGACATGAAGTATGTTCCCTCATTCATTGGGTTTTGATCTTACACGAGGCATGGGCACTTAATGCGCTGATCACAACCAGGAAAGGGGCGTGGCAAGAACATTGTTTAACCAGGGGTGTGGTCGTGACAATGGCGGAGCGGTCCTGAAAATCTTTGCAGTGCACTCTGGACATCACTATCTTGGACGCCAACTGGAAAATGTTGACAAATGTTCAAGTAACCTTTTTGGGGTATGAGATGTTCCCTTTTGTGCCATGGGTTTAAAATGTGACACGTCCCTTTTTTATGATATAATCACCACATAAAGTGCACATGTCATGCAATATAACCGGGAGCCTAAACACGTATATGTCTGTGAGATACACCCACTCCTCTGGGACCCTGGAAGGTCACCTGTTTTTGTTGGAGCCTCTCAAACATTCTGGGTGTGTTGGCAAATATGGTGTAGACCCAGCTCTTCCATCATGCCAGGAAGTCACCCACCACAGGGGGCCTGTGAACTTAGGGGGCCCGGATGGCCCCTGCTGCTTTTTGTTTTAAAATTGGCCACTGATTTTCACATGCCTTTCCCTGCTTCCAACCACTGCCATCTTCCCTCAGGCATCCATGGGTTGCCCCATATTACATCCCAGACATCGCGTCATAACGCTGCTCATCCGGACATAATATGCTTAACCCCCTGGAGGCCTAAGCAGAGGAGGCCGTGGACAAGAGTGGGGAAAGGTAAGTGAAAATTGGCCATTAATTGGAGTAATCCAGCGGGTTACCATCTATGGGGGGCACTATATGGTGTGGGGACCTGAAACATAGGCCCTTACAGTTATGGTCCATGTTTCAGGCCCCCAGTACAGTAAGTGCCCATTATTATGTGCCGGTCACATCCCAAAAAAGAGGTGTGGCAAACACATTGCTTGCCAACATCACAGACGGGGTGTGGTCATGACACACTATGAGCACCACTCTCCTGGATGCAGATTTTTTCGAATCTCCTCGGACCCCGGAATAGACTCCTTTTTGCGGGAGCCTCGTGGATATTCTGGAATAGTTGACAAGTATGGTGTAGACTCAGGTTTTTCAGGATGTCGGAAGGTCACCACTTTTTGCCAACTTTTTGAAGGAAACACTCAGGAGGCACGGCACGAGTGCGTCATGAAAATTTCTTGCCTGGTCATGGCCACTTTTAACGCCCCACCCTTTCAGGATGTGACACGGGCGCCCACTTTTATGACATGTGCTGGCCATGCTCTGTTTTTGTGATGTTACCAGCACATAAAGTGCCCATATCTACGTCCATGTCTACGTCCAAGAGATTTGCCCAGTCTATCGGGAGGCCAGAAGGTCACCCCTTTTTACGTGAGCCTCCCAGACTTTCCAGGAGAGTTGGACTGTATGGTGTACAAAGAACAAGGAACAAAGTATTGTCATGGGAACACATGCGCTCAATCTTATCCCAAAAAAAGTCAGAAATTTCCGGTGCTGAAAACCACGAATACATGAAGATGGGATTCAAGAATTGGCAATTTACAATGGGCTTTATTGTAGGGTTTCTGGAAGTTCTCCTTTAAGGAAGCGGCATAAGCAGTGCATTAAGCGTATTTAGTGGGAATGTCGCTGCCACCTCCCATGTATGATAATATTATTTAGAAATCTGCAGCTGTTTGCAATGCTTGTGAGTAGTGTAAGTCCTTGGAGATTGCGAAATGGCAGGAACTGCCTCTAACTATTGTAATCTACAAGATTATCCCATTAATCATATTTGTCACTGGAAGTACCTTGCTTGGTAATAGAAGTGTTCTGTCTCCCTGGGTACCGCACAGGAAAAAAAGATTCTAATTGAAAACAAAGAAGTGACAAAATCAAAATGCTCTCAAGTACTTAGAGTTCCGACTTCTGTGTGGAATGAATAAAGAGCAGCACAAACGCCTGCGCTCCGCCGCACAGAGGAGCCGGCCGGAAAGAGGGGATTATTGTCTTATTAGGTTCTTGCTGTAAACTCTTTCATTTTCCTTATAGTGAGTGATCTGTCATGACAAGGCCCGAAGGAACTGGTTTAAAGGGAATGGATCAACGGAAAATTAATATTTAAATAACTTTTTTTTAAATAATATATATTTTTTGCAATTTTTTTTTATTTTTACCTGACAGTTCGTATAAAATAATAAAAAAATTACAGTTTTTTCACACTGGTTACTAAGGGAGAAAATCAATGTTCCTGCTGCCTAGTGAGAGGGGCAGTTATAGACCCAGAATTGGGTAGTTAATGGGTTTATGGTAAAGTTTCTGGGGTCTAGGGTGGAGAAAGAGGTAATTTCTGCATCTCTGGTGATCTGGGGGCAGGAAAGGGGTCTAGAGCATAAAGAGGGTTCATGTCAAAATCTCTGGTGGTCTAGGGCAGAGAAGGGATTGATGGCAGTATTCCTGGAGGTCTAGGGCAGAGAAGGGATTGATGGCAGTATTCCTGGAGGTCTAGGGCAGAAAAGGGATTGATGGCAGTATCCCTGGAGGTCTAGGGCAGAGAAGGGATTGATGGCAGTATCCCTGAAGGTCTAGGGCAGAGAAGGGATTGATAGCAGTATTCCTGGAGGTCTAGGGCAGAGAAGGGATTGATGGCAGTATTCCTGGAGGTCTAGGGCAGAGAAGGGATTGATGGCAGTATCCCTGGAGGTCTAGGGCAGAGAAGGGATTGATGGCAGTATCCCTGGAGGTCTAGGGCAGAGAAGGGATTGATGGCAGTATTCCTGGAGGTCTAGGGCAGAGAAGGGATTGATGGCAGTATTCCTGGAGGTCTACGGCAGAGAAGGGATTGATGGCAGTATCCCTGGAGGTCTAGGGCAGAGAAGGGATTGATGGCAGTATCCCTGGAGGTCTAGGGCAGAGAAGGGATTGATGGCAGTATCCCTGAAGGTCTAGGGCAGAGAAGGGATTGATGGCCGTATTCCTGGAGGTCTAGGGCAGACAAGGGATTGATGGCAGTGTCCCTGGAGGTCTAGGGCAGAGAAGGGATTGGTGGCAGTGTCCCTGGAGGTCTAGGGCAGAGAAGGGATTGATGGCAGTATCCCTGGAGGTCTAGGGCAGAGTAGGAATTGATGGCAGTATTCCTGGAGGTCTAGGGCAGAGAAGGGATTGATGGCAGTATTCCTGGAGGTCTAGGGCAGAGAAGGGATTGATGGCAGTATTCCTGGAGGTCTAGGGCAGAGAAGGGATTGATGGCAGTACTCCTGGAGGTCTAGGGCAGACAAAGGAATTGATGGCAGTATCCATGGAGGACTAGGGCAGAGAAGGGATTGATGGCAGTATTCCTGGAGGTCTAGGGCAGAGAAAGGATTGATGGCAGTATTCCTGGAGGTCTAGGGCAGAGAAGGGTTTGATGGCAGTATTCCTGGAGGTCTAGGGCAGAGAAGGGATTGATGGCAGTATCCCTGAGGTCTAGGGCAGAGAAGGGATTGATGGCAGTATCCCTGGAGGTCTAGGGCAGAGAAGGGATTGATGGCAGTATCCCTGGAGGTCTAGGGCAGAGAAGGGATTGATGGCAGTATTCCTGGAGGTCTAGGGCAGAGAAGGGATTGATGGCTGTATCCCTGGAGGTCTAGGGCAGAGAAGGGATTGATGGCAGTATCCCTGAAGGTCTAGGGCAGAGAAGGGATTGATGGCAGTATTCCTGGAGGTCTAGGGCAGAGTAGGAATTGATGGCAGTATTCCTGGAGGTCTAGGGCAGAGAAGGGATTGATGGCAGTATTCCTGGAGGTCTAGGGCAGAGAAGGGATTGATGGCAGTATTCCTGGAGGTCTAGGGCAGAGAAGGGATTGATGGCAGTATTCCTGGAGGTCTAGGGCAGAGAAGGGATTGATGGCAGTACTCCTGGAGGTCTAGGGCAGAGAAAGGATTGATGGCAGTATTCCTGGAGGTCTAGGGCAGAGAAGGGATTGATGGCAGTATTCCTGGAGGTCTAGGGCAGAGAAGGGATTGACGGCAGTATCCCTGAGGTCTAGGGCAGAGAAGGGATTGATGGCAGTATTCCTGGAGGTCTAGGGCAGAGAAGGGATTGATGGCAGTATTCCTGGAGGTCTAGGGCAGAGAAGGGATTGACGGCAGTATCCCTGGAGGTCTAGGGCAGAGAAGCGATTGATGGCAGTATCCATGGAGGACTAGGGTAGAAAAGGGGTAAATTATAGTATCCCTGGCTGGATAGAGAAAGGGCTATTTTCAGTATTCCTGGTCATCTACAGCAGAGAAGGGTTTAATTTAAAGGTGATCTTTCACCACCAACTCCAACCCTTTGCATCCTTCAATCGGCTCCGCTCCACTAATTCTGGTGCAGTTGGAATTATTTCTCTAGCTCTCACCATTCACGAGCAGTAATTTCTGATAAATTCATCACAATTACTGTATACTCTCTACTGTCAGGTGGGCGGTCTTAGGCTGGAGCAGAAATACAGAAACTGCCCACCTGACAATAGAGAGCATAATGGAGCTGAAACTAACAGCAATTAATGCTCAGGAATGGTGAGGGTTAGAGAAAAAACAACTGCGCTGGAATCAGTGCATAAGTGTCTATTGAAGGATGACATGAATTGTAGTTGGTGGAGGTGTCAAAAGGTCTTCTTTAAATTCCCTGGTAGTCTAGGGCTGTGTAATGGTCAATGCGTCATACTTATCAGGAGTCCAGTGGTTACTTGCTCTTCAGACTCCAATGTTGTCCAAGCTGAAGAAGCAGGAGGCTGAATACTGATGGTTTAACCTCTTGTTCTCTTGCTGCACTTATTATAAAGATAAAACAAAGTAGGGGATAGTTCTCTATATGATCAGGCAGAGCTTTACAGAAACACTATGCCTGATGTCAGGGGACAGAGCTCAGGGAGTCTGTGCTGGAAAAGGATTTCTTAGAGCAAGAGGAATTTTCAGTGTAGTGCAGACAATAGACTGCTCACTTGTCAACTTTGCTGTATAGACTGCGACATACTCAGCAAAGTCATCTCATTATCATTAGAAGGTGGACCAATTAATCAGAACTCTATTGTACTGCTGGAAGCCTAGATAAGGATGGACTATACACTGTATACACAAATAAGGCTCCGTACACGCTTCTTCAGCAGAAGATTCCAGTGCTCAATGACCGTGAGGGTTAGCAGCCAACAGCTTAGGGCATCGGGCACTAATTGGAAACCAATAAAATTATAATCCAATTGTTTAAGCCCCTATATGCCATGGTCAATATCGACCACAGCATTTAAGGTGTTTGACAGAGGGAGGGGTCTGTCAGCTCATTGGGCCACCATAATGTGAAGCTTTGCTATGGCTGTGTCCTTCACTCAAAAACAACCCCCCCCAAAACAATAAAGCAATTTTTATTACTTTTTAATAGATCGTCTTAAAACTCTATCTATTTGGTACCACCACAATGGTAAGGACACCTAGAATAAAGGTAACATTTTTGTACCATCCCTGCAAAAAATGAAAAATAAATTAATCACATGTACCCCCAAAAATTACCAAAAAAAGTTGAACCTGTCATGCTTTTATATGGCTTTGTTGATGCATAAATGTAGTGTTCCTTTATGGCATAATTTTATTTGCAGAAACGTGCAAATTTTGTAGCAAATTTGCAGCCATGTTTTATCTTTGCCTTACAAATTAGAATATTGAATTTATCTACATATATGCATTTTCTTACAATCATCCACAAGATAAGTGAAAAATGTTTCACTCTGGGTGGATCATCACTAATATGGGAGTCCCAAGCCCCCCTGTTTTTCTTCACAATCATGGCCACAGCAAGAAAGAGTGGCAGGATGAGAAGGGTTTCAGGGTTGACTCATCTGCCATTTTTAAAGACAATAAGGATGTTATAAGGGATGTGATGTGTGGACTCGGTCACTTTGGATCACTGAAAAAAGTGCTTATGTCCCCCCACAGAGATGAGAAAGTAACCAGGGAGCTGCATACATCTTATCTGTGCATATAGTGTTAATATAGCTACTTATCGAGACCTTCAGACAAATAGAGGTACCCGCTTACTCATGCGCTAATGATAATGAGATGACTCTGCTCATTGTGTCCCTGTCTAAACAATAAAATAGATCTCTCAGATCAGGGAGTGTCAGAGTAGCTGAAAACAGAAATGTACCTGTATAGTGTTAGTATCCTGTCTTATCTAGACTGCCAGCAGTATAATATAGCTTATATTATATAAGAATAATAAGGTGTCTCTTCTTATTCTGTCCAAGGCTAATCAGCAAAGCTGATCCCTCAGAGATCAGGGAGTGACATAGCTAAAAACAGAACATTATCTGTGTATATAGTGATACTATCTTGTCTTATCTGGCCCTCCAGCAGTACAACATGGCTTATAATTACAAAGAAATATGATAGTGGTTATTCTGTTCCAGTCTATACAGCACAGCTGATTCCACAGATCAGGAAGTGACAAAGTACCTAAAAACAGACCATTACCTATGTGTATAATGATAGTATACTGTATTATCTAGACCTCCAGGAGTACAGTAGCGCTTATATTATATAATGATAATGAGATTACTATTCTCATCATGTCACAGTCTATACAGCAAAGCAGAAAAGTACAGAAAATAAGAAACATCAGTATATTGTCTCCTCTTGTGATCAGTGTGAGACTACCAATAGAGCTACCAATCTACTTACCATCTAATGATAATGAAAAGACTCTGTTCAATCTGTCCCAATGTATACAACAAAGCTGACAAGTGAGCTACAGAAAACAAGAAATATCAGCATATTGTTCACTCTAGTGTCCAGTATGAAAAATGAAACCTTTCATTATGTACATAATCAGATAAAAAATGCACAAAACTTTTTGGAAAAATATGTTTAGAATAAAAGCCTGATATGAACACTATATTATTTTCCGAATATACATTCATATTAACATGAAAGAAAGAAATCTACCTGACATCCTGCTCTAGACTAAAAGCGCCATTTCCGCAGCTCGCCAGTAATGTAAATGGACACCGAGGGAAAATGTAATTAATTTTTCCTTTCACATCTTCGGCCACATGGGGTCCGATACAAAGCAAGTTTGTTTCTCATTGTTTTTTTCAGGATAAAATTCATGACTTTTTGAGAGTCGCCCAAATAAACCTTTATATGCTTTTAATTCACATTTCATTGCTAATAAATAGAAAATTACTTTTGCACCTTGTGCTTACCGGTGTGCTCAGACGCCTTTTTCCATCATTTAGATTTTATTTCTTTCATTGTGTGTGTAGACGCATGACTCCATCTTATAAAAACATTTTATCAGTAAAAACTCCACATATTATATTAGGTAACTTTGCATAGGATCATTTATCTCAGACTGACCTCGAGTGAAAGAGCATTTACCTCTAATGTTCTCTTCAGTCAAGATCCAACAGAAATAAAAGCAAGGTAATTTTTTGTGCTGAATGCTATTTTTGATTTATTATTATGTATTATATTTTGATATTTCCTTAATGTACAGAGTAGTTCTTTAGACTATATGGGCAAAAATGTAGGAATCTCCCCACTCCCACCTACTGAGCTCTGGTATTTCAGCCAAGCAGGTGCATAAAATTAAGCGAATCACCATGTAATGTCCATAGGCAAACTTTGGTAGTAGTATGAAGAGCTGGGTGACTGTATATGTGGCACAGTCACTGGATGCTACAAGTCAGTTTGTGAAATTTCTGATCTGCTAGATCTGCCCTAAGCAATATTATTGTGGCTTAGAAGTAACCACAAAGCAGAAGACCACTAAGAGTGGGACCACCAAATGCTGAAGTACGTACTTGTATCACTCACTGCAGAACTCTAATCTGCCTCAGAAAGTGACTGGAGCTGGGTTCATTATGAATTTTTCCAAAAATTTCAGGTTCAGCAGAACCCAAATTTTTAGGGTTCGCCACGCACAAATCACTATTATACTCTGTAGTTTCTTCAGAGCCCAGACTGCATCAGCAGAATAGTGAGTGCAGCTCTGGAGTATAATACAGGATGTAACTCAGGATCAGTACAGGATAAGTAATGTAATGCATGTACACAGTGACTGCGCCAGCAGAATAGTGAGTGCAGCTCTGGAGTATAATACAGGATGTAACTCAGGATGAGTACAGGATAAGGAATGTAATGTATGTACACAGTGACTGCACCAGCAGAATAGTGAGCGCAGCTCTGGAGTATAATACATAATATAGGATGTAACTCAGGATCAGTACAGGATAAGTAATGTAATGTATGTACACAGTGACTGCACCAGCAGAATAGTGAGCGCAGCTCTGGAGTATAATACAGGATGTAACTCAGGATCAGTACAGGATAAGTAATGTAATGAATGTACACAGTGACTTCACCAGCAGAATGGTGAGTTCAGCTCTGGAGTATAATACAGGATGTAACTCAGGATCAGTACAGGATAAGTAATGTTGTTGCCAGGGCCGCCCCCGCCGGATAGTGGGCCCCGCCCTGGAGACAGGATGTAACTCAGGATCAGTACAGGATAAGTAATGTAATGTATGTACACAGTGGCTGCACCAGCAGAATAGTGAGCGCAGCTCTGGAGTATAATACAGGATGTAACTCAGGATCAGTACAGGATAAGTAATGTAATGTATGTACACAGTGGCTGCACCAGCAGAATAGTGAGGGCGGCTCTTGTTTATAATACAGGATGTAACTCAGGATCAGTACAGGATAAGTAATGTAATGTATGACACAGTAACTGCACCGCAGAATAGTGAGCACAGCTCTGGAGTATAATACAGGATGTAACTCAGGATCAGTACAGGATAAGTAATGTAATGTATGTACACAGTGACTGCACCAGCAGAATAGTGAGTGCAGCTCTGGAGTATAATACAGGATGTAACTCAGGATCAGTACAGGATAAGTAATGTAATGTATGTACACAGTGACTGCACCAGCAGAATAGTGAGCGCAGCTCTGGAGTATAATACATAATATAGGATGTAACTCAGGATCAGTACAGGATAAGTAATGTAATGTATGTACACAGTGACTGCACCAGCAGAATAGTGAGCGCAGCTCTGGAGTATAATACAGGATGTAACTCAGGATCAGTACAGGATAAGTAATGTAATGAATGTACACAGTGACTGCACCAGCAGAATGGTGAGTTCAGCTCTGGAGTATAATACAGGATGTAACTCAGGATCAGTACAGGATAAGTAATGTAATGAATGTACACAGTGACTGCACCAGCAGAATAGTGAGTGCAGCTCTGGAGTATAATACAGGATGTAACTCAGGATCAGTACAGGATAAGTAATGTAATGTATGTACACAGTGACTGTACCAGCAGAATAGTGAGCGCAGCTCTGCAGTATAATACAGGATGTAACTCAGAATCAGTACAGGATAAGTAATGTAATGTATGTACACAGTGACTGCACCAGCAGAATGGTGAGCGCAGCTCTGGAGTATAATACAGGATGTAACTCAGGATCAGTACAGGATAAGTAATGTAATGTATGTACACAGTGACTCCACCAGCAGAATAGTGAGCGCAGCTCTGGAGTATAATACAGGATGTAACTCAGGATCAGTACAGGATAAGTAATGTAATGTATGTACACAGTGACTGCACCAGCAGAATAGTGAGTGCAGCTCTGGAGTATAATACAGGATATAACTCAGGATCAGTACAGGATAAGTAATGTAATGTATGTACACAGTGACTGTACCAGCAGAATAGTGAGTGCAGCTCTGGAGTATAATACAGGATGTAACTCAGGATCAGTACAGGATAAGTAATGTAATGTATGTACACAGTGACTGTACCAGCAGAATAGTGAGTGCAGCTCTGGAGTATAATACAGGATGTAACTCAGGATCAGTACAGGATAAGTAATGTAATGAATGTACACAGTGACTGTACCAGCAGAATAGTGAATGCAGCTCTTGAGTATAATACAGGATGTAACTCAGCATCAATAATAATATAATTTTCATGTAGATGATATCTATATATATACGCTATATTGTGCTAATAAGCTTTGATATTATATCGTAATACTTTTTTATAAGCTGCTTTTTGCTCAGTATTATATTACCTTATTTTTTTGCATTAGTTTCATCTTCTGTTTAATGAACAATAGTATTTTACGGTGATAAAGAACACACAAGAAGGAGGCTTAAGTTATCTTTGTATATTTAATTAAAACGTTGCAAGGTTTGGGAAGTTAAAGCTCTCTCTATATCATAGCTTGGAAACGAATTCTAAAATGTTAATGAAAAATTCCGGCAATTTCTCATTACATTAGACCAGTCGAGCATAGTTTATACACTAACGACATCAAATTATTTTTCTCTAGTGACAAATTTTAAACTAGGATTAAGCCTGGAACACCACTTATACAAAGGAGCGCATTACAATACATTCCTACAATTAATGCCGCACTCATTTCATTTACCAACATCCATCTTTTAAACGCTTTGACCTTTTCTTAATGCAAGGTGATTTGCGGGGAAATTTTTAAATATTAATCTTCTCGCTTCACTTTTAATACCGCAAGCTGTACACTCACACTTCACAGAGTGCCGACGTGTAGAACGATTTATGTTTAGGTAACTTATACTGTTCATAGAAACATCTAAGAATAATAACCATTGTAGCTTTTGTCAATAATGGATAGACAATGGTGGTTGGGAACGCCATCCTCGGCGCGGCATGTTGCTAGGGTTATGTATGTATATGTAGCTCTATCAGACACATACAGTGGGTACGGAAAGTATTCAGACCCCTTTAAATTTTTCACTCTTTGTTTCATTACAGCCATTTGCTAAAAGCAAAAAAGTTCATTTTATTTCTCATTATTGTGCACTCAGCACCCCATCTTGACAGAAAAAAACAGAAATGTAGATATTTTTGCAAATTTATTAAAAAAGAAAAACTGAAATATCACATGGCCATAAGTATTCAGAGCCTTTGCTGTGACCCTCATATATAACTCACATGCTGTGCATTTCCTTCTGATCCTCCTTGAGATGGTTCTACTCCTTCATTGGAGTCCAGCTGTGTTTAATTAAACTGATTGGACTTGATTAGGAAAGGCGCACACCTGTCTATATAAGACCTCACAGCTCACAGTGCATGTCAGAGCAAATGAGAATCATGAGGCCAAAGGAACTGCCCAAGGAGCTCAGAGACAGAATTGTGGCAAGGAACAGATCTGGCCAAGGTTATAAAAGAATTTCTGCAGCACTCAAGGTTCCTAAGAGCACAGTGGCTTCCATAATCCTTAAATGGAAGAAGTTTGGGATGACCAGAACTCTTCCTAGACCTGGCCGTCCAGCCAAACTGAGCAATGGTGGGAGAAGAGCCTTGGTGAGAGAGGTAAAGAAGAACCCAAAGATCACTGTGGCTGAGCTCCAGAGATGCAGTAGGGAGATGGGAGAAAGTTCCACAAAGTAACCTATCACTGCAGCCCTCCACCAGTCGGGGCTTTATGGCAGAGTGGCCCGAAGGAAGCCTCTCCTCAGTGCAAGACATATGAAAGCCCGCATAGAGTTTGCCAAAAAACACATGAAGGACTCCCAGACTATGAGAAATAAGATTCTCTGGTCTGATGAGACGAAGATTGAACTTTTTGCGTTAATTCTAAGCGGTATGTGTGGAGAAAACCAGGCCCTGCTCATCACCTGCCCAATACAATCCCAACAGTGAGACATGGTGGTGGCAGCAGCATGCTATGGGGGACAGGACGACTGGGTGCAATTGAAGGAAAGATGAATGCGGCCAAGCACAGAGATATCCTGGAAGAAAAACCTCTTCCAGAGTGCTCTGGACCTCAGACTGGGCCGAAGGTTCTCCTTCCAACAAGACAATGACCCTAAGCATACAGCTAAAATAACAAAGGAGTGGCTACAGAACAACTCTGTGACCATTCCTGACTGGCCCAGCCAGAGCCCTGACCTCAACCCAATTGAGCATCTCTGGAGAGACCTGAAAATGGCTCCACCAACGTTCACCATCCAACCTGACGGAACTGGAGAGGATCTGCAAGGAAGAATGGCCGAGGATCCCCCAATCCAGATGTGAAAAACTTGTTGCATCATTCCCAAGAAGACTCCTGGCTGTACTAGCTCAAAAGGAAGCGGCTTCTACTCAATACTGAGCAAAGGCTCCGAATACTTATGACCAAGTGATATTTCAGTTTTTCTTTTTTAATAAATTTGCAAAAATATCTACATTTCTGGGTTTTTTTCTGTCAAGATGGGGAGCTGAGTGTACATTAATGAGAAATAAAATGAACTTTTTTGCTTTTAGCAAATGGCTGCAATGAAACAAAGAGTGAAAAATTTAAAGGGGTCTGAATACTCTCTGTACCCATTGTATGTCACATGCAATCCTTCCCATTTGAAAAATTTTGCTTGGTTCCAAGATAGCGACTTTCAACATGGACACCGCTCCACACAGATTTGCCTCCTTCCCCTTTCCAACATGCCACACGCGACATTGCTTTCCCAACCACTGTTTTCCATTTATTCAGATGTCTCTATACTATTGGACCCCCCAGGTGTCTCCTTACCTTTGGACCACCCTATATTGTATTCTTATGGTAAATATGTATACTGCTTTAGAATCTCTTTCAATCCTAAAAGATGTTTTTCAGAACATTTTGCAAAATAGGTGAAGGTCAACAACTGAGGTGAGCAAACCAGTTTGGAAAGAGTTGAGTTTATTATAAATTTTCCAAAAATTTGTGGTTAAGTCAGACCCAAGATTTTTGTGCTTTGTCACACACAAACCTTTATTATACTCTGATGTTTGTTCGGAGTATAATAAAGGGAGACCAGTGGGTAGTGCGGACGAAATAAAACAAACCTCACATTTCCTCACCTCTCCTGGGCGTCTGGTCTTCACTCTCAGGCTCTTTTGGCCTCTTTTTGCCTCTTCCGCCATCTTCTCTAATGTCACATGTCCTTGGGTCAGCACTGAGACCTATGATTGGTCCTCAGGGACCACACCAGGGTATACCAATATCATTATCATGGGTCTGAACCTCAGGAATACTCGCAAAATGAATTTGTGAGGGTCTCATCACCAGTCAACAATAAGATATTACTCTTTGTACATTGGTAATGTGTTATTTGTGGAGTGGCTGAACCGAGTCACTACAGCTTAGATCTAATTCAAGTAAATGGGATCTGATCTGCAGTACCTAGTCTGACCACTACTCGAGAACAGAGCTATCTGCTTCCTGCTCCATTCTCTGTAACAGCTGTTTGGAGCAGCTGATCAGAGGCAGTTCCAATCATCTGATTCCCATGCACCTAATCTCAGGATATGTCATGGATATTTTTAATCCAGAAAACCTATTTAGGATAAGGCCCCACGTAGCGGGCCGCAGTGAAAAAGCGCCCTGGGAAAAACCGTGGCAGAAACGCATTGCAGTTTTTCCCAGGGCTATTCACAGTAAGTCCGCAGATATTTCCTCTGCGGACTTTCTGCTTCCATTATACCTATAGGGAAATCGCCAGCGTTTCTGTAGGTATAATTGACATGCTGTGATTTCCAAAAACGTGACGGTTTTGGAAATCGCAGCATTTCTAATACGCGTATTTTTCTGCAATGTGTGGATGGGATTCGCTACAAGCGTTTCCGTGGCGTCTCACCATTTTGGGCAAGAGGCTAGATTTGCCTATTTCCTTAGGGGATGTTTTTGTTCATGTACTTTTTTTTATTACTTCTTTGTCTTTCTCTTTCTTTACAGCTTTTCTCTTTTACATCACTTCTGTACCTTAGAGGGGCGGAACCAAAACAAGATGTTCTTCCCTTTTTTCCTCTTAAATATAGATTGGCGAACCAATTTGTTCCGAGCCAGGTACGACCCGAATATTCCTAATTGTTTAATTTTTCAATGAAACTGAACAATTGTGGGATTCATATCAGATAAACTAAAATGGCCGCTGCAACATGCATTGCAGTAAATTATCATCACTTGGGATCTCCTCAGAACCAAGAGTATAATAGGTGGAGGCCCTCCTCATGGCATCCGGCGCTCTCCTGGTGAGGTCATGGTCCCGGGGTCTCCGCTGAGGCCTGTGATTGGGTCACAGCGGTCACACAGGCAGGCCGAGCATCATGACGTCAGGATGCTTGGCGTGTCTATGTGAGCACTGAGGTCAAATCACAGACCTCAGCGGTGACCATTGGTGCATGATGTCACTGAGACAGAGAGAGCGCCGGATGCCACGATGAGGGCCAAAAGCATTGAGGGAAAATATAAATATTTTTTTCACTTTTTACACCTCCCCTGGGCCTCCACCTATTATACTCTGGAGTCTGAAGAGACCCCAGATTATAATAATTTCACTTCCAGATCTATCCGAACTTGTTCGACCCAAAACAAATCAGGAACCCGAGCCACCCAAACCTTGGGAGGTTTGCTTATCCCTAATCTTTAAGCAGGGGTGTGCCCTAAGGAAGGAGAGACCAAAACAAAATATTTTTCCTCTTTATGGTCTTTAACCAGGGGTGTGTCCTAAGGAGTTTGGGATCTACACAAAATATTCTCACTTTTCCTGGTGTTTAAAATGCTCTTCCTTTTCTTAATCTTTAAGCAGGGGTGTGCCATAGAAGGGTGAAACAAAAAATATGGTCTTTGTTTTGTTTTTTTTCTTGTCTTTAAGCAGGTGTGTGCCCTAAAGTGGGAGAGACCTAAAAAAATGGACTTCATTTTCCTCATTTTTTAGCTAGTTCTGGGTGTGGTCACATGACCAATTGGGGCCAGGGACTGTGTATTCTGATAGATCTATACACTATACTCTCGGAAGCTGTATTCCTCCTGTAACTGGGGCAAATACATTAGATGAGAAATCTGCAAAAAAAAAAAAAAAAAAAAGTTAAAATGCCACCCCCCAAAGGTCAATTGCAAAGAAAATTAAAAACAACATAAAAATAAAGCCATATTTATCACCAAAAAAAAGTAAAAATGGTATAGCCCTCAAAACTGCATGTATGAAAAAACCCGAAAACGTGTCTGGTCCTGAACCAGGGAAAATAACTCGGCCCTGAAGTGGTTAAGCAGGGGTGAGAAGGGTGAGGCCAAATAAAATGGAAATCTATTTATTTTGTCTCTGGATTGGCTCCAGAACCACCAAATCACTCACTTAGCCAAGATCATTATTATTGTATGGTTATATAGTGCAGAATGGGACCTCATGAGTGTAACTATCATGGTGCCAGGCAAAGCGTCTACTATGAGGTCCATCGGCACCAGGAAAAGGGAAGGCAGTAGATGATCGATACACTGAAAAGGCCAAGTAAACCAGATGATCCCTTCTTTCTAGAAGAGTCTATGTCACAGCTTAACGGATCTTAGAGGATCTTTTGGTCAGTCTGAGAATCAATTCACAAGGCATTCACATCTGACTTTGTATAGTGACCCAAAGAGTCCCAATGGTCCTGTATTACAGGCCTTGTGTTTATGGCGTCTGTATAAGCCTTCCACACGCCTACCTATAAAAATGGAGTGTCATGGGCGTATAGTTGACCATGGGTACCATATTATGGATCTGTACAACAAGAGGAAAAACTTCAACAGTGGCAAAACTTCAGGAGGGCAGACTTATCCTTGCACCTGGGCCCTAGAGCCTAAGGAGGCCCAAAAAGTTCTTTGGCCCTTTACGAGTAGACCCAAAAAAAGGTGGGGGTTGTGTTACAAATTTTGCATTGAAAGTTCACGTCACATCTTTCCATGTCAACACCACCGAACCGAAAACCTAAATGTTGTCCCTGTTTTTTAAAAATACCCATAGATTTCTGAGTTTTCTGGATTAGAGATCCTATATGAATATTCATCCAGGCATCCAAATTCATTGCTCCCATTTAGCATGACGTCTTCTTATTGGATAATTGAATTTTTTTTTTCCTTAATAATATAGATTTGAAGAATTAATTATACTAGTGCATTTATTACATCTGTGCATTACTCCAGTAATTTGTATATTTTAATGACTGCCCATAAAACCGTTCTGCCTGGGATCCAGAATCATATAATAGCTCTTTGCCGTTCTCTTTGGTGCACGCTGACCTATATAACAGAGCACGGCAGCTTTTCTCTTTTTGAAATAACTGGCCGCTAGAGAAATTTAGGACTGAACGAGCAGAAGTCGCGTTGGCGCTCGTCCAATAAGCCACTGATGTGTAACTAATACTGTATTATTAACACTAGGAGAAATTTTCAACTTTTGGTATCTTGGTGAAGCATAGACAATAAAAATTGCCTGGTGACTTCTCTGTAACCTTTCTAACATATATTTTACTCCCCAAGACCACTCTCCCTCTACATTAAATTCACAGATAATAAAACCGACAGATTACAAGCGTGTCACTCATTACTACACAACAGTTCCAGGAATTTTTTTTTTTCTCCTTAAAGGTTCTTATTTCCTTCTCCAAACTGAAAGCTATACTTATTTCACAGGCTGCCGCAGAAATCCAGGGATGCAGTGTATGTGCAGGGATGGAGGTAGTACTAGGTTATAGTCGCCTGTATATAGAGGGGCTGTGTGTGGAGGATGGGGGAGAGAATTAGAGGGCAACACATTTATATTCGTAAGGGTAATTGAAAATATGTTTATTCTTATTTCTATCCCTCTTTATCAGGAACAAGCACAGATTTTCCATTCTCTTTATTTAGGGAGGGTTTTTCTTTACTATTTGAACCATGTACAAGAATATAACTACTATAATACTGCCTCCTATGTGCAAGAATATAACTACTATAATACTGCTACTATGTACAAGAATATAACTACTATAATACTGCTCCTATGTACAAGAATATAACTACTATAATACTACCTCCTATGTACAAGAATATAACTACTATAATACTGCTCCTCTGTACAAGAATATAACTACTATAATACTGCTCCTATATACAAGAATATAACTACTATAATACTGCCCCTATGTACAAGAATATAACTACTATAATACTGCCCCTATGTACAAGAATATAACTACTATAATACTGCTCCTATGTACAAGAATATAACTACTATAATACTACCCCCTATGTACAAGAATATAACTACTATAATACTGCCCCCTATGTACAAGAATATAACTACTATAATACTGCTCCTATGTACAAGAATATAACTACTATAATACTGCCCCCTATGTACAAGAATATAACTACTATAATACTGCCCCCTATGTACAAGAATCTAACTACTATAATACTGCTCCTATGTACAAGAATATAACTACTATAATACTGCCCCCTATGTACAAGAATATAACTACTATAATACTGCTACTATGTACAAGAATATAACTACTATAATACTGCCCCCTATGTACAAGAATATAACTACTATAATACTGCCCCCTATGTACAAGAATATAACTACTATAATACTGCCCCCTATGTACAAGAATATAACTACTATAATACTGCTACTATGTACAAGAATATAACTACTATAATACTGCCCCCTATGTACAAGAATATAACTACTATAATACTGCCCCCTATGTACAAGAATATAACTACTATAATACTGCTCCTATGTACAAGAATATAACTACTATAATACTGCTCCTATGTACAAGAATATAACTACTATAATACTACCTCCTATGTACAAGAATATAACTACTATAATACTGCTCCTCTGTACAAGAATATAACTACTATAATACTGCTCCTATGTACAAGAATATAACTACTATAATACTGCCCCTATGTACAAGAATATAACTACTATAATACTGCCCCTATGTACAAGAATATCTTGTGTTAACTACTATAATACTGCCTCCTATGTACAAGAATATAACTACTATAATACTGCCCCCTATGTACAAGAATATAACTACTATAATACTGCTCCTATGTACAAGAATATAACTACTATAATACTGCCCCCTATGTACAAGAATATAACTACTATAATACTGCCCCCTATGTACAAGAATCTAACTACTATAATACTGCCCCTATGTACAAGAATATAACTACTATAATACTGCCCCCTATGTACAAGAATATAACTACTATAATACTGCTACTATGTACAAGAATATAACTACTATAATACTGCCCCCTATGTACAAGAATATAACTACTATAATACTGCCCCCTATGTACAAGAATATAACTACTATAATACTGCCCCCTATGTACAAGAATATAACTACTATAATACTGCTACTATGTACAAGAATATAACTACTATAATACTGCCCCCTATGTACAAGAATATAACTACTATAATACTGCCCCCTATGTACAAGAATATAACTACTATAATACTGCTACTATGTACAAGAATATAACTACTATAATACTGCCCCCTATGTACAAGAATATAACTACTATAATACTGCCCCCTATGTACAAGAATATAACTACTATAATACTGCTACTATGTACAAGAATATAACTACTATAATACTGCCCCCTATGTACAAGAATATAACTACTATAATACTGCCCACTATGTACATGAATATAACTACTATAATACTGCCCACTATGTACAAGAATATAACTACTATAATACTGCCCCCTATGTACAAGAATATAACTACTATAATACTGCCCCCTATGTACAAGAATATAACTACTATAATACTGCTCCTATGTACAAGAATATAACTACTATAATACTGCTCCTATGTACAAGAATATAACTACTATAATACTGTTCCTATGTACAATAATATAACTACTATAATACTGCTCCTATGTACAAGAATATAACTACTATAATACTGCCCCTATGTACAAGAATATAACTACTATAATACTACCTCCTATGTACAAGAATATAACTACTATAATACTGCTCCTATGTACAAGAAAATAACTACTATAATACTGCCTCCATGTACAAGAATATAGCTACTATAATACTGCCCCTATGTACAAGAATATAACTACTATAATACTGCTCCTATGTACAAGAATATAACTACTATAATACTACCTCCTATGTACAAGAATATAACTACTATAATACTACTCCTATGTACAAGAAAATAACTACTATAATACTGCTCCTATGTACAAGAATATAACTACTATAATACTGCTCCTATATACAAGAATATAAATACTATAATACTGCTCCTATGTACAAGAATATAACTACTATAATACTGGACAATAAGAGCAGCTTCTATTATACCTATAAGGAAAACCGCCGGCGTGGTTGACATTGACGTGTATTTTTCCGCAATGAGTGGATGGGATTCGCTACAATCTCATTTACCTTGCTGGTTTTGTACAATGCAGTGTTTTCTTCTACTGCTTCTTTCTGCAACATGAGGCCTTAGCCTAAAAGGGTTTTCTAGCATCAAAACTTGTTTTATACTGATGACCTATTCACAGGATACCAATGTCTGATTGGTGGAGGTCCGATACCTTCACCCTGCAGCGATCAGGTGAGGCTAGGTTCACACTTTCGCTGGGCTATCCGTCGTTCAGGTCAGCAGGATGACCCAAACGAAGGAGAGCCTGTCTGTTGAAACAGCAGTTACCCACGGACACCCGCAGACCCCACAGACTATAACGGTGGTCCATCGGGTGTCTGTCGGGTTTCCGACATTTTTATACTGAAACTGGCAGAGAGAAAAGTCCTCCATGCAGGAATCTCCACCGATTTTTCTCCTACGGAGACTCCAACGCAGATTTGAGCCTAGCCTGATCTGGCTGTCTCTAGGCTGTGGATGGCGCCAGAAGCAGGCCTGCTCCTATTCAAGTAATAGAAGCTGCAGCTCCACTGACTCTGTAATGGTGTCACCGGGGTATTGCAGCTCTGGCACTGTACTTGTACATAGGAACACAAAAACCTAATTTAACAGCTGATTGGTGTGGGTGCTGGGTCTAGTATGTAATGCCTCATTTCTCCTATGTGGGTGCTGTAGAGAAATTGAGCAGTTGTTGATCATTCTCCAAAGCCTTCAGCTAATTTCTGGGTATCCAGTAGCAGACAGAGATAGGGGAACCTCATGATATTTGTTTAGATATGGTTTCGGAACAAATTTAGTTTGGTAGTTAGTTTGTTTGGTATGAACTGGAAGTGCCGTTTTTACATTTTGGGGTCTCTTCAGTGGATGCCTAGGTAAGGTGTGGCAACATAGCAAACAGTTATACTCACCTTCCCTTTCCTGGGTATCCTCGTGGGGTACAGCGGTCCCCTAGCATCCTCTTCCAGACTCTGGATAATGCCACTCTGGATAATGCTTTGACCCAGTGTCATGACGTTGTCGAACCCCAAACGTTTTGGTTTTGGGTTGAGCATGAAACTTTTGGAAAATTTAGGTCAAATGTGGTTCGAACCAAACAGGGCATCCTATGATCAGCTATCAACAAAGGACCCTTCCAATGAAAAAGTATGGTCCAAAGTAGACAAAGTCTCATGCTAGATGTGAACCCAAAACGTTTGAGGCTCGACAATGTCATGACACTGGGTTAAAGTGCCATGACATTGTCGAACACCAAAAGATTTGGTTTCAGGTTGGGCTTGAAAGATTTGGAAAATTTTGGTCAAATGTGGTTTGATCTAAACCAGTTCACTCAGCTCTAGTAGCAGGATACCCTAAGATCAGCTTATCAACAGAGGACTCTTCCATCAAAAAAAGTAGTATAGTCCAAAGTAGACAAGGTTTCATGTTCGACCTGAACTCAAAACTTTTGGGGCTCGACAACATCATCACAATAGGTCAAAGAGCCATGATGCTGAACACCAAAATATTTGGTTTCAGGTCGAGCTTCAAAGTTTTGGAAAATTTTGGTCAAATGTGGTTCGATCTGAACTGATTCACTCAACTCCAGTAGCAGAACATCCTATGATCAGCTTATCAACAAAGGACCCTTCCAATAAAAAAGTATTGTCCAAAGTAGACAAAGTTTCATGCTTGACCTGAACCCAAAACGTTTGGGGCTCGACAACATCATGATACTGGGTCAAAGTGCCATGATGTTATCAAATACCAAAAGATTTGGTTTTAGGTTGAGCTTGAAAGTTTTCAAAAATTTTGGTCAAATGTGGTTTCGTTTTGAACCGGTTCACTCTGCTCTAGTAGCAGGATATCCTATAATCAGCTTATCAACAAAGGACCCATATAACAAAGAAGCATTGTCCGATGTAGACAACCCCTTTAAGATGTCAGAGATTGCGGTGTGTAAAACAAGTTCCCTTCTAATATTAATAGCGGTATTATTACAATCTAATGACTGTGCTCTTTCAATGCCATTCCGAAGGAGTTATCATGTTTGGCTGCGGAATGATGTCTTGGCGCGGAGTACACAGCTCGCTACAATGATATCAGCGACTTATTTTACGAGAGCACAATGTTACTCTGCATATACACAAGAGGCTGGCAGAAGGCTGTGATTTTATCCTGTGTATCCTTTACACAACATCTGCCCGAGTGCACAAGGATCCAGTGGAATGTCTTTACAAGGTGTAAAACTACGAGGAGGCGGCCGCGCTTGGCAAGAGGCTGAGGAAGAATAAAGTTATCACTGCAGACCTTTGAAGGAAACAATCTGGGGCCCGCTCATCACTTACAGGATGACACATCATAAGATGCCCATAAAATACCGTCCTTTCATCTGCCTCTCCTGTATAACATACTACACGCACACGGGCTCTGTGACTACTGCCAGGTGTGGAGGAGCTGCAGGATTCCAGAGAGAATTTCTTTACATGATGAACATTTTATAGACTTAACATTGATAGTATTTATAGAATATTTTATTTTATATAGTTACAAAGTACTGAAAACCGACATCTCTCAGTGCGGTCAGACAGCATAGTTATTATAGAGGATGGTCTGGTTGTGGCATGTGTATCAAATCAGGTAAAGGCAAGACACATTTATATATATATATATATATATATATATATAACATTTGTATTATAGTAGCTATATTCTTGTACATACGAGGCAGTATTATAGTATATTCTAGTACATACGAGGCAGTATTATAGTATATTCTAGTATGTAGGAGCAGTATTATAGTAGTTATATTCTTGTACGTAGGAGCAGTATTATAGTAGTTATATTCTTGTACGTAGGGGCAGTATTATAGTAGTTATATTCTTGTACATAGGAGGGGACAGTATTATAGTAGTTATATTCTTGTACATAGGAACAGTATTATAGTAGTTATATTCTTGTACATAGGAGCAGTATTATAGTAGTTATATTCTTGTACATAGGGCAGTATTATAGTAGTTATATTCTTGTACATAGGATACAGTATTATAGTAGTTATATTCTTGTACGTAGGGGCAGTATTATAGTAGTTATATTCTTGCATGTAGAGGGCAGTTTTGTAGTAGTTATATTCTTGTACATAGGGAGCAGTATTATAGTAGTTATATTCTTGTACATAGGGAGCAGTATTATAATAGTTATATTCTTGTACATAGGAGGCAGTATTATAGTAGTTATTTTCTTGTACATAGGAGCAGTATTATAGTAGTTATAATTCTTGTACATAGGAGCAGTATTATAGTAGATATATTCTTGAACATAGGAGCAGTATTATAGTAGTTATATTCTTATACATAGGAGGCAGTATTATAGTAGTTATATTCTTGTACATAGGAGCAGTATTATAGTAGTTATATTCTTGTACATAGGAGGTGTATTGTTGTAGAAATTATATCTTTAGATATAGAGGCAGTGCTTGAATGCCAATAATTATCATAAAAATATAAAACGATATGATAAAATAGTATAACAGAATGTAATATAAAATAATACTACTCCACTTATACTTTACACATAAACCAGTCTGTTGTTCTGACAACTCCCACAAAAGTTCACTATGCTATATTTTCAAGCACATGTGTAAATAATAACTGTAGAGCTACAAATAGGTGTTAGAAAAAGCAGCATCTTGAATTTTTGTATATTTCTCCACTTCTTTCATAATCATGGCTGCTTGTAAAAACACCTGTTAAAATGACATAATATTTTTATTATTAAATTATTGTTGTGTAGTAGAATTATTTAACATTTTAGTATTTTATTATCTTTTTATCTCTTATTATTATTATTATTATTATTATTATTATTATTATACTTATACATTTTTAGATTTTAAATTAAAAAAGTAACAATTTATCTACAAAATTTGTATATTTTTCTTTGATCTCGTCAGAGGATTTATACTGTGTGACACAGTACGTGTACCCTTGAAACCTCTTGCCTCTATATACCAGCACTGTCCAGAGAGGCTGTTCATTAGGGCACGACTTGTCATTTGGATTATGAAAAATGGCATCTTTTGGTGTAATTTTTCTCCATTAATAAGTCTCTCAGTGACTGCTCCATCCCATATCATGTGGTGAATGCAACATGTTCAGCAGTCTGTGGGTTTAGTATGTACCCTCGGTGTGTACAGGGCACTTATCATTTTTCAATCAACCTCTGTACTAAACAAGAAGAGTTGCGAGGAAAACAAGGCTCTCAGATGAAACTTAATTTATTCTGGAAACAAGACCCATTATTAACCCCACCAGTAAAGTCAGCGGCGCATTAATATGGAGGCGAATCCGTCTGTCTAGCCGGCATCAGTAATGGGCCCTAAGTGCATTAGATTGACATTATTAACCGGTATACAGAGGGCATTTGTTACATGGACATCTTACATTATCGCAGATATCAAATTAATATCATATTCATTCGGCAGTAATAAACCATAGTAGCGGAACTATTTCATACATTCGCTACGCCATAGATTTCTCTATATTATTTTTTAAGTAAATTGATAAACAGACTTGTCCACTGTATTAAGCATTTACAATATGCTATTTATTACATTTTTCCAACAATATCACTTACTTGTGGATCTGGCTATTAAAATCCTCAAATATTAAACAACATTATAATAAAATGATTTAAAATGTAAAAATAATTATAAAAAAAAAAATCATATTTCATGATATTTGATGTAAAATGGTGTCTCTTATTATTTCTTTTTAATTATTACATTTTGTAATTATTATTTTAGGTTGTCTTAATATAATATATAAAAATAACAATAATAATAATAATAATAATAATAATAATAATAATATAATAATAATAATAATATTAATAATAATTTTAAATGTAACTTTTTGGAAAAATAGTCCATTTTCTATTCTTTTGGATAAAAGAAAAAAAAAATTGAATTAAATTAAAGGGTCTTTACCACTCCCCTTTGTTTGACTAACATCCCATCAGCAGTAACACAATATTCTAGTCACAAGTAGGTAGAAGTACATAGTAAACTCTTCTTACATTGCAGAAGCTGCAGAATACTCTCAACGCCTAAAGTGTGCAAGTAGGGAAAGCTGTGTGCAGACATATAAAAGCTGTGAGGAGAACCAGCCCTTCCCCTCTACATTCATTGTGTGAAGAGTCCAGCCCCTCCTCCCTCCACTCACTGTGAATCTGTCTTTATTTTGAAGTTACACTGATGAGTAAAAGGGTAACAATGTTCTGACCTTGTGACTTTCAGGCTCCAGATCTCCCCATCCACTACAGCTTGGAACATGAGACTACCATCATTGTATAGACAATCCTCTTGGCTATCTCATACATAAATGTGACTTGTAACTATTCAGCATATGATTAGTTCTGAAGATTCTTGTCATGTATCTGCATTGTTACTGTTACTGTTTTGCTCCTGGTGGTGGAAAAATCTTTTTCTTCTTGTATACTACAAATGGCAACCTGTTCTTACATTCCCTATAGCTCAGGGTGTTATTAGGTGGATTCCCAAGTGAAAGATCGCTGGTTCACATCGAGGATCAGCCATGAAGAAGATTTCTCAAGAAAAGAGAGACAGCATCATCCAGCTCAAACTGCATCATGCTATTGTGCCATGACAGGTGGAAGAATATGAAATGTAGTATGTCCATCCTTTCAAAAGCCAAGATGTGACGTCCAGGCAAAAAATCGGAACCAACAAGTCGGCTCATCACAAGGTCTATCAGTTCTGGTGTTACAAACACGGCAGTGGAGGTGGCTCTTATACTTTGTAATAGTGAGATCACAGACGTCCATGCAAGCACCGTGCGATACACTGGAATGATTGCCCGAAAAAAAGTGAAGAAGCCTCGACTTCAATATCGTCATAAGAAGCTTGAGTTTGCAAAAAAGTATAAAAAGTGGATAGTAAAAGATTGAAAACGGAACGATGAGATGAAAGTCAATAGACTGGGCTCTGATGGGTGCTAATGGGTCTGAAAGAAACAAGGGAAAAGGGGGCTGTCAAGTTTGGTGGATGAAGCCTGATGATATGGGGCTGTCTCCCAGCCAAAGACATTGGATACCTGACCAGGATCGATGGTGGTCTCAATGCTGAGCTATATGTGAGTATCCTACAAGACCAGTTACTTTGTACACCCGAGTACTATAGGTATGAAAAGGATGACATAGTGTTCCAGCAGGACAACGACTCGAAGCATACGTTGAGATTAGTGAAGAAATGGTTCATTGACAATGTAGTAGAGGTGCTGGATTGGCCCCCACAGTCCCCAGACTTCAACTCAATTGGACACTCGTGGGTAGAGTTGAAGAAAAAGCTGTATTCATACCCAAGTGAGTCGACCAGTATGCACCAACACTGGGAACGTGTCGAAGAGACCTGGGATCGGATTTCGGTCTAGACTTGCTTGAATATGATGGAGAGCATGCCCAGAAGGATACAGACAGTGTTGAAAGTCAAAGGTGGATTTACAAAATAATAAAAATTTTAATTTAGAATTTTAGGAGAAAACCAGTAACAATGCAGATACATGACAAGAATCCACAGAACTGATCATATGCTAAATAGTTACA
Source organism: Leptodactylus fallax (assembly GCA_947044405.1). NCBI lineage: Eukaryota > Metazoa > Chordata > Amphibia > Anura > Leptodactylidae > Leptodactylus > Leptodactylus fallax. The sequence continues at coordinate 116,717 of CAMRHE010001027.1, read as the reverse complement.
AGTCACATTTATGTATGAGATAGCCAAGATGATTTTCTATAAAATGGGAGTGTCTAAGCTGTAGTGGATGGTGAGATATGGAGCCTGAAAGTCACAAGTGCAAAAAATTGTTACCCTTTTGCTCGTAAGTGTAACTAAGGATGGAACTTCCTTAGCAACGGAGTGAACTGCAAATTACCTTAGTGCCTGCAACCTTAGAGAGGATTTTCAGCCAGAAGCCAGCAACATTTGAAATGCATTACATTTTGGTCCAGAATCATATGACTAACTGAGACTAAGTTGTCTGAAGTGTTTGTTATTGTGAAGAATTAGAAAATCATTGTTGCTTTATTTCAATACAGTGCCAAACCTATCCATAGATGGAGTCTGGCAGTGCATCTCAGCTCAATTAAGGTTAATAGGACTAAGCTGCAATACTACAGACAACCAGTGCGCTGTTTTTGGAACAAAGCAGACATTTTTTAAGTCCCATAAAACCATTGCTGAAACTGTACTTCCCTTTTAACTATCCTATCGCTGCTTGATCCTGACACAGTGCGACAGCTTCAGGGTCGTGCCAAGCACTACACATAAGATATATGTACATAACGTGAAAGGTGGATAAATTATTCACATACAGGAAAACAAAAATTATTACACAGATATTAAAGAACACATTGTCTTATCTAAGTTATTGGGGGTACCAATAAAAAAAAGACGTCTGCTATCCCGCAAGATACAAAAATAAGTTCTATAGAATGAATGGCATAGAATAGAGGAAGAAAAAACAGGCTAAAATCTAAAAAACAAGATCTGAAAAGAAGCTGAGAGGAAATAAGTACAATAAGAAGATAATGAGCAGAAAATTTACTGTATATTACGCTTACAATGTCTCAACCTGTCTGGTTCATTTTGTTTTGAAATGAGTGATGTCATCACATCCATGATGGCACTTCCTGTGACTGTGGGAGACAATCACTACTGGATGTAATGTTTAATATAACCCCTTCATGTCATGGTGGGGGTTGGCTGCGATGTTATCACACTCGTTTACAAATATTAAAAAGAGGTAATTTTAATGTTGTAAAATAATGAATGTTGGCAGTATTGTAACTACTGGGGTAGTAGTGGTAGTGGCTGCCACAGGGCCCTGGACATTAGGGGACCCAGTGGGCCCCTGATATATATATATATATTTTTAAATAGGCTGTTACCTGCTGGAGTAACCCCAGCAGGTAACAGGCCCTATTTACTTACTGATCCCCACTCCTGCTCATGGCCACCTGCGCTTCCCATTCTGTGGAGGCTGAGGTGGCTGTGAGCAGGAGCGGGGATCAGTAAGTAAGGCTGCAGGCCACAAACCCCACAAACACTTCTTTTCAGACCCCAGAGTATAATGATCGGAGGCCCAGGGAAGGTGAGGGAACATAAAAACACTGTTACTTACCTCTCCTGCACTCCAGCAGGCTTCGGGCCTATTGGGTGACATCCCAGATGTCACGTGGGCCAGGCCTGCATCATTATGCGTCGCGATGCAGGCCTGGCTTACGCGACGTCTGTACCAACATTGAAGATTGCCAAAATCAGCGGGGAGTGTGTTGGAGCCAGGGAGAGGTAAGTAACAGTGTTTTTTATGTTTGTATCCTCCCCTGGGTCTCCGATCATTATACTCTGGGGTCTGAAAAGACTGTGCTAGCCAATCACTGCTAGTTACCTTATTGTTTGGTTCACAGTGACATCATATGGTGGGAAATGACTGTGATGTGATCATACTCATTTCAAAACAAGGAGGGCTAAAAGTGAACTTGGAGTGATGAGACAGAAATAAAAGAGGAACGTAAGGGGGAAAATATTAAAATTTTTTTACACTTGCGATGGGATCTGAAAATGTCATGATGTGACATGTAGGGATGGCTGACATGTAGATATCTCATAAGTACCAGCTGACAGATCTCTCATGTAAGCAAACTAAAGAGGGTAGACAAGCCCAAGGATCACCCTACACTACCCCTTGACAGGGATAGAAAGATGAAGGAACTATATCCTACTGAAAAAGAGTGAGGTGATGTGAACTAGTGCTAATAAGGTGTGAACTTCCTCCTTTCTCTGTGCAATTCAGGAAAAAAAAATCAGTTACAGGCTGTAATTCTTTTGTCTACCACCAGGGCTAGAGCTCGCTGCATATGAAATTATTATTGAGTTTAGTGAGTGTTCACATCCCCCTATGTAGAGAGCATCCCCTAGTAGAAAGTTGGCTAAGTCCATTTACTTGGGTCCATTTTGTTGACCTTGTATCCTTTATAGACTATGATGATAGACAAGGTTTTATGTCTTATACTTTATTATGTCCGATGATTATAGCTAAAATGTAAAAAAAAAAAAAAAAAAAGAAAAAATTCCTTGGCTCCAAAATAGTGATCATTGGTATCTCAGGGATGTAGCCCTTGTCATTTCATTAAAAGGGTTAACAAGGATTGGAAAACATGGCTACTTTCTTTAAAAAAAAAGTTCAGGAAGTGACATCACATCCATTGGTCACATGGCCATGCTGGGCATTTTGCTACCTCCGTTTTTAGACACCAAAGTGCTTAGAAACTCTACTTTAAAACCTTTGCATATGCGCTTGATATGAGCGGCTACATGTTGAGTTTTTCCAAGGGACCTTCTATTCTTTATGGAGAGGATAGACAAGGTTTTATCAATGTTTTATTTCTGATACTTTATCATGTTGGATGATTATAGTTAAAATCTAAAAAAAAAAAAAATCAAAAACTTCTTGGCTCTACAATAACGATCAATGGTATCTAAGGGATGGAGCGCGTCTTTATTCACAGTCATTTAATTAACATAAATTAGAATAAGGTGAATATTTCCTTTCAGGAAAGCAAAATCCAGATCTTAACATGTCGGCAGATATTTAACCTACCCATTGTCTGCCAAGCTTCTGCTTTGGACCAAAGTTATCCCGACATCCTTTGAAACTGTTAAACATTACTTACTTCAAAAAGCGAAATTCTGTTTGAGCCAAATAACTCTTAAAGATCTTTCTAAAAATCTACTTCCTAGGACTGTCATTTGGGAGCTTGTCATCCCGGAGTGCAGCAAAAGTTCTATCTAGATGCCCTTGGCCCGCTGCCCAGTACGATGAATACCAGGACAGCAGCTGTCTCCTTTGATAGTATAATTCAGATCATACAGCTTTGCCACTCTCTTGTCCAGCCAGACATAAAATAATTTGGTTTCTTAAACGGTAAACAGTCTACAAGCGGCAATCTTAGACTAAACACTTGATGAGCTCGCGCTATCCGAGATACATTTCCGACACAAATTTATTATCCTTAGGAAAACATAGGTTACTGTACAAGACACGCACAGATGTCATAGGCTACATTGTCTAGACGAGCCAGATGTTGTATATATTCGCCTGCACAAAGGCTCGTCGTAGACACTTCTACAGTAAAAATCAGAATATAGAGGTGTCACCTAAAGCCCCAGTGTAAAATCTGTAATGCGTACCCCCACTTACCATAGGATACCCATATTATTGATGTCTTTTTATGTAGCAAATGAAGCCTTGGGCTTAAAATGACCTATATGGGTAGCGTAATAAGTAGTCATCACAGTGCTGGGAGAGGGAGGAGGGAGCTATAGAATTATAATGGAGGCGTTATCTTTTATTGTAATCCAATCCCTGATAATAATGAGATGACTATTGACTAGCAATGAGAGAACTGGTTTGGATAGAACCGTATTTGACCCAAATTTTTCAAAAGGTTCTGGTACGATCCAAGCCCAAAACTTTTGGGGCTCGCCGTCCACGAAAAACTATTATACTCTGGGGTCTCTTATATCTTACATAAGATTTGTCTCTGTATTCAGCCTCGCATACAGAACTCTATGGAGCAGGGAGGGGTGGAGTAGGGGGCTGCTGCTGACTAGTTAATTGATTTACTGCCTCATTACATGCAATAGTAGCCTCTTATCTACACACCTACAAGTGTTAAAAGAGCACAGTGTAGCAGAGTAAAGAAGTAGCAATTATTTAAGTGTCTTTTCTAGCAACTTCCTCCTACCCCTCCCCTCTTCATAGATTAATATCTAGAAAGTAACTGAGCCTAAAAAGTGAAGAAGAAAACCTATTTCTTTAATAAGATATATTACAAAGTTTCTTATATTCACCTGTACTATTCATTTATGAAAAGTGGTTTTATAATTGGAGGTCCACTTTAAATATTGCCTGTAGTGTGTCATTTTAGGGTGCCATGAGATAGCTAGACCCACACTGTGCTCATGTCTTGTGGTTATTCTGTTGTTCGAGCCTGCTCTATATAATAGATGAATAAATATATGAATATTAATCTGAATTCATTAATGGATATTTGCATATATTTATGTCTTGTTACCAATAATATCTGTGATATCTTTACCTGATTTACTGCAATTTACAGCTTAGGAAAAAAAGGTGCCATTTTTTAAGCCTCATCCACGTACAATCCCAGAACAAAATACATAAAAATCCCTCCATCTGGTCCACCCAACCCCATAAGTTAATTATCCAGGATATTCTGCAACGTCTTTGCAGCTGTTGTTTTCCTGGGTGTTGTAGGAATTTTTGTGAAAATGAAATAGTTTTTTTTTTTTTTGTAATTACTGTTGCACATCAAAAGTCTTTTTCCATCTGGCACTTTAAATAAGTAAAATAACACCCCATAATATATTAAGCTCTTGCTTCTTCCTATGGGAAATCCATTATTGTTGGCTATTTAGAGTGGGATAGCAGATGCAAGCCACGTAGCGGTAGACGCACCTAGCGAAATGGACCATTATTAATTGTGGTAGTTACTGTGTCACAGTTGTCCTCTTAGCTACATGAGCAAAATGCTAAAGGAGAAACCTCAGGAAAAACAATATTTTACTTTTTTAATATTTTTTGAATTTTTAATAGTAATAATAAGGATAGGAAAGTTTTTATGTTTTTGCTTTTAGTAGACGGTATAATATGGTAGAGTACTCAATATCACAACCAATCAGAACTGGATCATTAATTTAATACGCACATACATGTAATGAAGCATTTTTGTGTCTGTATCATGGCCGCAACATCTGGACCTCTAGCACTTGAAACGAAGCTTAAAGGAAGTCTGTCACCAGCATATCTACCCAGTTTGGAAGATAGGTAAGGGTCACCTGAATCAAATGGTGCTTTCCCCTTGTGAATCGCTGCCTCCGTTGCTTAGATATCACTGGTGCCGATTACCTCTTCGTAGCAATGGCGGCTCCCTAGTAGAGCTAATTTGCTTATTGGCAAAAACAGCGATATCTCAGCAATGGAGGCACCCAGAAGCATAACCTGAAGTACCAGGGCTCGAATTCAAAATCTCTATGGGGCCCCTATGTACCTTATGTCAATTAGAATAGTGGTATTTTATTTGTATTTTTATTTATATGGCAGGGGGACATTTGGAGCCCTTCAGAGTATAGGGTTGTTTTATGACCTTATGAGGTAATGTGTAGAAAAATGTATAAAAAAAATGTGTAATGTGTGTAAAAAAAAAAAAAAAAAAAAATATATATATATATATATATATATATATATATATAAAATCGAATTTTAATAAAAATAGCAATAATAATAATTATATATATATATATATATATATATATATATGAGAAAATAAATAAAAAGACAAAAATAAAAAAACAAAACAAAAAGAAACTGCCACTAATAAGCCCACATTACAGGTACTAGCTCTGCCCCCTGCAAGATAACAGAAAAACAGAAACGTTTTCCCTCCTTCTTTGGTCACTGCTGAGGCCTGTGATTGGGCATGCTAAGCATCATGATGTCACGGAAGGGGAGTATAAATATTTTCTATTTTTTACACCTCCCCTGGGCCCCCACCTATAATACTCTGATGTCTGAAGAGACCCCAGTGTATAATAATATACCACAATGTATATCACAATGGCCATTTTAGTTCCTCCGAGACGAATCCCAAATTGTTTGGTTTTGTTAAAAATCGAACAATTTGGAATGTTTAGGTTGAATCCGATTCGTTATGAACCGATTCGTCCATCTCTAGTTGATGGCCAACCATACTTTTCCTGTAGTTTTTCATGGCAGCCGTTCAGACGAATCCTGGATCTTGTCTACCAGTTCTTGCGGAGTCATTCTGCATTCTGTCTCATAGAATGTACTGTAGTTCCAAGCAGGGCCCCCATCTCTATGGCATTCATATACTCTAATAGGACATATAAACAGACGCTGTCTTCATAAGGCAATCCCTAAAAGAAATGTTTTGTCATATAATGAAACCTATCACTTCTTTCTAATCTGTTTTTATTTTCTGATTATAGATTTTTTATTCTATTTTCTATTCTATTTATTCTATGTTCTATTTTCTGTACATGATTATGGGGGCAGCCATCTTGCCTGAGCTTCTCTTCTGCTCTGTTAACAGCATCTAGTGAAATGCTTTACAGCAATCTCATGGCCAGAGGCAACAATAGTCTGGAGCTGACTCATTGGGGTTTATGGGAGAGTTTTCTAGATGTGAGTGGGACTATATAAACTATGACATGTATTGTAAGTAGTGGATGTAATGATGGCTCAGTGGTGTTCCATATCTATAGAGGTGTTATCTTCTATTGTAGTCCTGTCTGTTATAGAAATGAGGTGACAACTGCAAAGAAATCCACTACTGAATTGGCAAGTGTCAGGCTATTATTGGTTTAGTGGTCAGAGTGAAAATGTCAGGATATAGGACTTTTTACTTCTTTCTTTACTTTTTATCCTTTATAGATATATAGTGACATGTAAAATTAATTAAAATATTATCAAAAAAATTAAAAAATATGTTTACCATAAAAACTTAGTTTACAAGATAGGTCAATATAGGAAGATAGGATCCTGTATGGAAGATAGTAGGATTTTATCAAAGTTTTTGAAAACTAGTTGAGTTGGCCAAGACTCTTGGTATAGATGGAGTTATGTACGGGACTCATGGCATTTGCTCAGTGACATGGAGGACAAGGAGAAGATCTGGTAAAAGGGAAAGAGACCCTGGTGGAGTCATATGAAAGGGGTTGTCCATGATAAAACAGTAATAAAATATCTTTTCCCCCATGCCGCCCCTCCAACTTTGTAATTTACTTGCACTTTGTAATTTGCTCCAGTCTTCTGTTCTGCAGATGTCACCGGACCACCCCAGGCGCATATTTTTCATGTCTGCTGACATTATGGGGACTAATACTAGATCCTGTTCCAGGCATGGGATGTCCCCAGTTAGGGCATGCCGGCGTTCCGTCTGTATTGCTCATGCGTGGGTGGCTGGAACATCCCACGCATGCACAATACAGCGCAATGTTTAGTAGAGTGGGCGGCTGCCATCAGAATAGGAGAATAACGTCGACACAATACAGGGGATATGTTAGTATAGCGGAGCCTCGGATGTGCGCATGCGCGAAAAAGATATGTTTTAAGCAAATAAAAAAGGGAGGGGGAGTGAGTGAGAAAGGGAGGGGGAGGGAGTTAACTCAGTGCAGCCCAAGGGATCATGGGAGTTGTTGTAAAGGCCTCACAACAGAAAGATGCAGATGTAAACAAATGCAGAGGATGCCATGAGCTCCCAGAGAACACAGAAACACTACTAAAGATATTTGGGTGCACTTATTAACCTATTAATTGCACTTAAAGATGGGAGCGGTAGCAAAGGATGGGTTGAGAAGATTGTTGAGTATTGGCCTTAAAGGGAATGTCACTAGAACCTACCATAACAACCCAGATAGATAGGTTAGGTTCCCCTTGTGAATCGCTGCCTTTGATGCCAAGATATCGCTATTTTTGCCTCAATGATGGTGTTGCCATTTTGATCTTTGGAACAATGGCGACATCCTCAAAGAGCTCATTTGCATCTTGACAAAAAGGTGATATCTCAGCAACGGAGGCTGCGATTTACAAGGGGAAAACACTGTTTGACTCAGATGACCCTAACCTATCTATCTGCGGGGCTGGGCTGACATGCAGGATTCTGATGACACTCCCTTTAAGACTTTGCAGTCGGGAGGTCATTATTCCCACCCATGTGTATGGAGAGTATAGCGTGCTAGTAGTACTTTGATGGTCCCATTTCCATGCACAATGTTGTCAAGATGTTTGCACAGGGTAGTCATTACCAGAATTATAATTACCCACAATCTGGTGCTGATCTGGCTCCCATGCCTTAACCTGCGTCTTCTTCGATTCTCGTAACCGCCGGTAATGACATATCATTGACAAACCTATTATAATTCAATAGAATCAAACAAATCCTATCCGCTTATTATAGCTTTCAGCTCGGCAGAACAATTTCTGTATTTTTTTTTTTTATTTTTTTTTTTTTTTTGCATAAAACACTTAATAAATATTCAAAAATATCATCACAAAATAAACAAAAACCCCTCAATTTCAGCAAATGGATGGCGAGCCGGCACTAACAGTCGTTTCAGCACAATTACAGGGTTAAGGGGCGAGGAGTACGGAATAGGAAGCCGTGGCTGGATTCTCTTTACATACATTTCGCCGCGGCAGCCATGCATAATTCATCGAGAATTAGTCGGTGAGAAATTAAACTGTAAGAAATTATTGATTTGCTTGCATAGACAATTAAAAAAAAATAAGCACTTTATGGACATGGGGGAGGGGCGAGGCACTACGGTACCTTGGAGCGGTACAAGTTGCTTTACAATTTGCAGGCTTTTATCGGAGCTTGATTTGGCAGTGATCTGACATGTGCTGAATCCGCTTAGTGTCATTAAAAGTTGCCGAGCATTCTGCTTCTCTCTAGGAGGACGTAGATTGCGGGAAGCTTACATAACCCTCATCCATAAAAATGTCGCTAACATTTTACAGCCTGTTTGATGCCTGAGACATATTCTATAAGCAAAGCACGTTCCCTGGTATAACATAGGGAGCGCTTGCCTGCCAGGTGCTGGCTTTAAAGGGGTTTTCCGGGACTAAAATATTGATGACCTATCCTTATAATAGGTCATCAATATCAGATTGGTGAGGTTAACACCCGGGACCCCTACCGATTAGCAGAGTCTTCTCATTGCCGATGACATCACGTTCATCAGTCACATGGTATAGCTGCAGCTCAGTTCTATTCAAGTGAATGGAGTTGAGCTGCAATACCAAACACAGCCACTATGCAATGTATGGCGCTGTTCTTGGTGTTCAGTGTTGTGGGATTGGTGGGGGTCCCAAGTGTTGAGATATTGATTGATGACCTATAAATCATGAATAATTAGCTTTCAAAAAAAAAACCTTTAACCATTTGACTATATATGTCTGAGTGGTTGGCAGTTAACCCTTCAGTTAACCTATATTTCCTTTAAGAGTTAGCAACTGCACCAGATTTTGCAGCTGCAGGAGTGCGGAGCCATTGAGAAGGCAGGGATGGTTTGCTACTGTTGCTGCCTTCCCAATCACTGTATACACAGTGCCCTCTGAGAGCTATGGGAGCCGCCATGTTGCAGCTTCCTCCTGGTCTGTAGGTTATGTGGTCTGCTGGGTGCCAGTGAACTTCCTGAGCTGCTAGGTGCTAAAGGGACAAGACCAGCTCTGTGTTGTATACAAGGAGACTGTATTCCTCATGTAACTGGGGCTAATATATCAGATACAGGGAAAATCTGAAAAAAAATAATGTTAAAGATCTATCATGACCTTATGGTGGGCAAAATGTTCGAAAAGAAAATTAAAGCAAAAATATAATATATCGCTGGGTTAATGATGGTATGCCTTTAGGTCAATATCCCTGAAGGTCTAAGACAGTAGTGGAAGAGTGAAGAAATCAGGCGATACCTTTTAGAGGCTAACTGAGTATATTATATAACTGAGTATACAAACTGAATGCCCTGGGCCTACTACCTGAGGGTACCATTTTGGCCACCATGGATGTGGAATCCCTGTATACCAACATTCCCCACAAGGATGGAGTTGCAGCATGTCGGGTACACCTGGCAAAACAAAACCTCCCAACAGAACCAGTAACACAGCTCATACAATTCATCCTTAGCTGCAACCATTTTACCTTTGGAGAGGGTCTATATCTACAGCGAATGGGGGCTTCAATGGGGACCAGATGTGCACCCCAATATGCAAATCTCTTTATGGCAGAAATGGAAGGAACATATTTATCAACATGCGCCACCAAACCTATGATTTACCTTCGTTATATCGATGATATCCTTGTCATCTGGACTGCAGGTGAGGAGACCCTACTTCAATTCCATAATGACTTCAATGACTTTCACCCGACCATCAACCTTAAACTTAGCTATTCAGGGAGTGAAATTCACTTTCTGGATACCACAATATACATCAAAGACCAAAGACTACTTACATCAAAATACCACAAACCCACAGACAGAACGGCCTACCTGAGAAACGACAGCTTCCACCCCAAGCACACAAGACAATCTATAATCTACAGCCAGGCTATACGATACAATCGTATTTGCTCCGACAAAACAGATCTGGACAAGCACATTATGGATCTGAGGACGAAATTTCTCCGATTGGGATACAAACCAAAAGTGACGGATAACCAATTAAACAAAGCGGCAGCCATTAACAGAGACAGTCTGCTCACATATAGAGAGACCCAGAAAGATGCCCGAGTGCCCCTAGTTGTCACCTACAACCAACAGCTGGAGATCCTACGAAGGATTGCCAAGGATCTCCAACCTGTGCTACATAGGGACGACAGACTCAAGGACATATTTCCAGTCCCCCCTCTCCTTCCTTTCGACAACCACCAAACCTGAGGTGTATTATTGTCCGGAGTGCCCTGAAGGTCCAAACTGAAAATGGCACCTCACCTTGCCTACATAAAAGGTGCATGACCTGCAGGCACATCCACACCGCTGACAGTGTACCTGTCCCACAGTCACAACAGGTGCACAGAATTAGGGGGACATTTTCCTGCAGGTCTTCCAATGTGGTGTATCTCATAATGTGTGTGCAATGTCCCAACACAGGCCTCTATGTGGGGGAAACAGGGCAGAGACTTAGTCAGCGCATGAACTCACACAGATTCACCATTAATAACAGCAGAACGGATCTCCCGGTGGCCGCACATTTCTCCAGAGAAGACCACTCTATTGAAGATTTGCAGGTTATGTTTTTAATGGGACATTTTAAGACACAGAGGGAGAGAAAGGAATGGGAATATAAGTTAATGCAAAAATTTCAAACTCTGCAATTTGGTCTTAATATTCATGCCAGCTTCATGTCACACTATGTATGAACTGTGAGAGTCACAAATCACCTCCTGATAGCAAACAGATAACAGCAAGAATTACTGATCCCTCCGTCACGCCCCACCAGTTTCCAGATTGTTTATTTCCTGACCTGTTGTAAATAACTTCTCTACTTATATTGCATTTTGTTATTAAAAGATCCTTTTGAAGATCCATGTCTTGTGTGTGTATAAATAGTGTGAATTTTCAGTTCTTGTATAACACCATGTCTGAAGAAGAGAGCTAGTACTCTCGAAAGCTTACTGTCAAATATACTCAGCCTCTAAAACGTATCGCCTGATTTCTTCACTACTTTCTATGGCTAATACGGTACAACATTATACTACTAGGTCTAAGATAGTGACAAGGTTAATGTCAGAATCACTGGTGATCTAGGGCAGTAGAGGGGTCCATGTAAAGTTCCCTGTTTCAGGATGTTCCTGGGGTCCAGCTGTTTCTCTCTTCTCCAGGCTCCAGCATTGTTATTGTTGTAACAGAAGGTTAAAAACTGATAGTTCACCTTCCGTTTCCTCCCTGCAATGATCACAGAGATAAGCTGGCTTAGAATGGCCTGGAGGTGAACAGGTGAATCCCCTGGTGGGCCCCTGGCAAGGTGCATTACACTCATTGTACTTCATACTGATACTCTTCATACAGGATCTCAACCGGGCTATATATCAGTATAATACACTGGGTAGGTTATTTAATAACTGACCTAGTTGTTTTTATATTCTGTAGACATACTGGGCAGCTAAGATGACATCTAGGTGCAGAGTCAGGTCAACAGTATGCTTCCACCCTGGGCCCCATCTTTTCAATCACCCCAATCTTTCCTGCAGCGTCTTTCTGCTTCTTAAGGTCTGCTACTGCGTGGGCACATATCCTTGGCTCACATAGCTAAGAGGGTCCTAGTCCAAGGCAAGAGCCAAGCAGCAAATTAGTGACAGGATGCCAGGACAGATCCAAGGGCTAGGCTACAACCTGCTTTTAAAAAAAAAAAAACATTAAGTTAGTGACATTTTAGGACTTTGAGTGCATGGAAGGCATAAGGTGAACTGTGCAGCTGCACAGTTCTCTCTATGATCGGGCAGAGCAATTCAGGAGTACATCATTGACTCTGCACCACAATGCAAATAAGAGAGAAGAGTGCCTATGGTTTCTGTGTATGCCTTTGTTTTTATCCAGTTTTGTTAACTTGGTTAGGTGTGACCTTTGTCCTTAGGAGGAGGAGTCCTGGAAGTGATGATATGGCCTTCACAGATATAGCCCTGATCTCATCATCATCCAGTCTGTCTGGAAGAGACATGAAGAGATAGACGGATTGGAGCAAGCCTACATCCACAGAAGATCTGTGCTTAGTTCTCCAAGATGGCTGGAACAACCGCCCTGCCGAGTTCTGCCAAAAATTGTCTGCAAGAACCGAGAAGAACTGATGGAAGGCAAAGGCCAAAGGTCACACCAAATATTGATGGAATTTACATTTCTCTTTTCATCATTCACTTAATTTTGTTCATTGACAAAAAAAAAATAAACTAACACTTCCATTTTTGCACCACTTTTTCCCCCATACATGCCTAAAACTCTTGCCCAGCACTATATATATCTATTAGAATAAACAGTGCTAGAAACCTTCTGGAGAACCTGCTGCTCGGCTACTTAATCCCATTATGAATAGTGTGGAATTAGTCAGGAGTGATTAATATTTTAATCTCAGGTTTCTGGCTCTCTTCACAAGTCACTTAACCTTTCATTTTGCCCTCGTGAACCTATCAAAAATCTTTAATGCATTTTATCGTCCCTCAATCTAATGGAGCCCAGTAATTTTACTTGTGTTTACAGCATCGCAGTAAATGACTGACGCAGGATTTATTAATAATTCTGTGACTATTTTCTCTCTCGTCTGTGAGCGGGCAAAGGAAATATCAATGAATGATTCGCTTGAATCGACTGAATGGCGCAAGAAAATGTCTCATTAATGATTTCCTCGCTACTGTATCATTGTGGCCAATTAAAGGGAATGTCTCAAGTGTGTAATTTTAGTGTCAGTCACGAAATTCTCGTCTTTTGTAAATAAATGATGCGTCTGTATTTCTTTAAAAACGGTGCCGATATTTATTTTTGAATTTTTTATACTTTGCCGGGGGCAGCCATATTGGAGACACACACTTCCTTCCTGTATTTTCTGTATAGACATTGCAGCACAGTGTGGGCGCTTTATGGCAGCTGCAATCAACAGGAAGCAAGGATCAGAATAGCGGTTGAAAGAGATTGAAAGCTACATAGTTGGAGGGGTAAAAAAAATAAAAAAAAGATTATTTATTGAACTCTACATTTTATACTTTGGATTAAAATATTGGAATAGTTTATATTTTGTAAAATTACCTGTGGGCATTACCTCTGGAGATCACTTCAGATATGTCCTTCCCTACCTCTTCCGTTGGATATGTACAAGATGGCCAGCTTTTCAATAAAAAAATATGCTTTTGTGATACTCTGTCACAAGATGTCTATATCATATATGTCTAGATGTGGACACCTAGTGGTTGTGTTGTGAATTGCAGCCTGTCAATATTGTATTAAATTGATTTCATGATAAATTGGATTAACCAAATCTGAGCTAAGGGAGGCCTGAATACATCTGTATATGTCCCATGATGCCTTGCCTAGGTCTCATATAGGGAGGTGTCACCAGATCACACCCATCACTTTTTTTGTTACACAGATGATTCCAAATTGTGAGCAGGGGCGTAACTACCGCGTTAGCAGCAGTAGGGGCTGCCACAGGGCCCAGGACATTTTTTTTCTAATAGGCCGTTACCTGCTGGAGTAACGTCAGCAGGTAACGGGCCCTATTTACTTAACAATCCCTGCTGCTGCTCATGGCCGCCTGCGCTTCACATTCTGCGGAGGCGGAAGTGACTGTGAGCAGGAGCGGGGATCGGTAAGTGAAGCCACGGGCTGTGATCCCCACAAACACTGCTATCATTATACTCTGGGGTATTAAAGACCCCAGAGTATAATGATTGGAGGCCCCGGGGAGGTGAGGGTACATAAAAAACACTATTACTTACCTCTCCTGTGCTCCGACAGGCTTCAGGTCTCTTTGGTGATGTCCCAGATGTCACGTGGGCCGGGCCTGTGTCATTATGCGTCGTGACGCCGGCCCAACTCACGTGAGATCTAGTCCAACATTGAAGAAGACCTAAGTAGTGGGGAGTGCGCTGGAGCTAGGGAGAGGTAGGAAACAGTGTTTTCTTTGTTTGTATCCTTCCCCTTGGTCTTCGATCATTATACTCTGGGGTCTGGGGTCCACAATGGGGCATAATATTGTGTGCAGGGGCCACTATAGGGCATAATACTGTGTGCAGGGGCCACTATGGGTCATAATAGTGTGCGCAAGGGCCAATATGGGGCATAATAGTGTGTGTAGGGGCCACTATGGTGCATAATAGTGTGCACAGGAATGCGGTTTGTGTGTGGGGGAATTGGAGGGGGCGGTTCGGGGGGGCCCCATGTGAAATGTTCGTCTTGGGGCCCAGCCATTCCTAGTTACGCCACTGGCGGGGGGTAACAAATGTTGGTAATACATATGAGATGAACGGTGCTGTTAAGCTGCTGAGTTGTCCCCCCTGTGGGTGCTTTGCTGCAATGATATACAGTAGGGACCCATTATATATAGGTCACATTGAAGTGGCTAGTGGGCTTATACACCTTGATCAACACCACGGTCCATGTCTTTTTTTCTACCATGTTAGCAGATTTATGTTGGCCACACCCAGAGATTTCACAGAGTGTAGATGAGGATTGGACAGTTGGATTTCAACATGCCTGATCCCTTTGTTCTGTTTGGACATAAGCTTCCGCCATCGGTGTTCACAGTGGTTTACTGTCCTCATCTTATTGAAAACAGATACACACCCAGCCAAGCCAGACACACACGTGCATGGAAGGGTCATCCGCTTTTGGCCAAATGAGCCACCGCTATCTAATGTGTATGAACAGCCTGAAGAACAGGAACGGACAATGACTGTTCTCTGTGCCTGTCACAGGCAGTTTACAAACTCAAGCCCAATGAAGTTGGCAATAGCCAGGAAACAGCCATGGAGGACATTAGTGACAGTATTAGAATATGGAAATTTACAGTTGTCACCCAGAGAATTTTTGGATTCTTACTAGAGATGGGCAACCTCCCAAGGTTCATTTAATTTCGGGTTGGGGTGGCTCGGCTTCCTGATTTGTTTTGGGTCAAACAGGTTTGGATAGAACCGGAAGTGAAATTGTTACACTCTGGGGTTTGAAATATAATAGGTAGAGGCCAAGGGGAGGTGTGAAAAAAATAAAAAACATTTATACTCACCTTCCCTCCCCTTTTTGTGCCTCCTTGCGGAGTACCGCGCTCTCTCTCAGTCTCCTTGGAGACTTTATGCATCTAGGGTCACCGGTGGGGCATCATGACACTTGGTGTGCCCATGTGACTGCTGTGGCCCAATCACAGGCCACAGCGGTGACCCCTGGTACATGACACCACCAAAAGAGTAGGTCCAAAAGAGGTGAGGAAAGGCAAGTATGAATTCTGTTTTATTTTTTTTCACCTTCCCTTGGCCTCCACCTATTATACTCTGGGGTCTGAAGATGGGTAAACCTCACGAGATCCGTTTTGCAAATATTTGCAAGGTCTGCCATTTTTGTTTTGGACCAAACTTATTATACTCTGGGGTCTCTTCGAGCCCAGGGGAAGTACATGCAAATAATAAACACTGATATTCACCTTCTCCTTCCCTTACCTCACAGTATCTGGTGGACGTTCCCCGGAGTCCTTGGTCCTCTTTGGGTTTCTTCTGTGATGTCACAGACCCCAGAGGACCGCTGAGTCCCAATGACTGGTATCACTTGAGGCTTGATGAGGCCCGTGACATCACATCGAGGATGAAGAGGACCAATATATCAGGGAATGTGTATCAGGAGAGGTGAGAGTAGGTGAGTATCAAATCTTGGGTTCAGCCAAACCTGAGACTTTTGTAAAATTTGTACAGAACCCGTCTCATTCTGAGCAGGTTTGTTCATCCCTGACGATAAGTATGTGTTACATGTTACAGGATTGTTTTTGCAATCTCTAATATTACCATCCCCTGTATCGTCCTGATTTCCAGCCCTATCCGCTGACAACCCTTTATACCTCAAGTTGTTTACTGACTCTCGGCAGGATCCCACAGATCTGCCGAGAGCCGATGGAGAACATCTCCGTTACTTTTGAGTGACATTCTGATTCCCTGACCCTCAAAGCTGGATATATTTTCTTTAGCCGTCGCCGGGGGGGACCCTACTTGAACTCCAGTCTTCGCCTATTTGATCAGGTCTTCACACTGTCACGGGAAATAATCAGAGGCGGCTCAGGCTGACTTTGACCTATTCCACTCATGAGATAAAATATGAAATTGAGGGCATGTCCATAACAGCGGAGAGACGGATATTCCGCTACATCCAATTTGCAACCTATTTGTATAAGGTGGATGAGTGCTATAAGCGCTCGGCCTACGTTCTTGTCATGTAACGCTCTCTAAACTATGTAGGATTTTTGCAAAAATGCACTTTGGAGATTGAATAGAGTATATGGAGTGCAGAAGAGCGGGGGCTGCCTCACCCTGAGCCAAGCAGTGCGTGATAAATCTCTGCCTTATCTGAACGTTACAGTCGTGCCATCACTATTATTTGGTATTAAGTATCAGACAGGGAGTTAGCGGGTTCCCACTGGCAGCCAGTTTTGTTGATTGCAACAAGCCCCGCTGGGATGTTAGAATTATTGCCAGATCTTTGCTAGAACTTCCAAACCTGTAGAAGGTTCCAAACGGCTTAATTTTCAATTTCTTCTCTTTGACTAAAGGCTTATATTTTTTTTTCTATATTCAATCAAAAATGCAAAGAAAACAAACAATTAGTACAGGAAAATCTCCCCGCTTTTATGTGGAACTAATGAATAGGATAAAGTCCAATTTGGCATGACAGAAAGAAATAAATGGGCCACCAATGGATGACTACCGCTTGACCGTCCTTGCTTCGTTCTTAGACACATAAATACATGTGCGTAGACGGAACAATAGAGGCTCAGGCCTGTGTTAATTCCTTTAAAATTGCCGTATAACCTCATTCAGCAACATGGGCCAATTATACATATTAGAAGAAGAAAATGGGGACTATACATGAGATCATGGAAATGGCGGCAACATCTGCAAGAAAGGGATTCACCAGGGGGAGCTCCTGTGTTATAGACAGACTTGTCATCTGCTTACATGTAGATAAATAACGGATAGTTTATAGATAACAAATAAGATACATATAAGGTAATAATAGATACATATGGTGGATATATAGAAGATAGATACTCATTATAGGTAATTAGATTGTTAGCTATTATTGGTAAGAATAGAGATAGATAGATAGATAGATAGATAGATAGATAGATAGATAGATAGAAACATAGATAGATATGAGATAGATAAGAGAGATAGATAGAAACATAGATAGACAGATATATAGATACGAGATAGATAGATAGATAGATAGAAGAGATAGAGACATAGATAGACAGATAGATAGATAGATAGATAGATAGATAGATAGATAGATATGAGATAGATAAGAGAGATAGATAGATAGACAGATAGATAGAAGAGATAGATAGAAACATAGATAGATAGATAGATAGATAGATATCAGATAGATTGATAGATAGAAACATAGATAGATATGAGATAGATAAGAGAGATAGAAACAAACATAGATAGACAGATATATAAATATGAGATAGATAGATAGATAGATAGATAGATAGATAGATAGATAAGAGATAAATAGATAATATCGTTTACAAATGGTATTGGTGATAAATAAGATAATGGTAATAAAAGATAGATGGATATATATGAAATAGATAGATAAATAGATAGATAGATAGATAGATAGATAGATAGTTGAGATAGATAGATACATATGAGATAGATAGATAGATAGATAGATAGATAGATAGAAGTTCACAGGAGCACCATGTAAAAATATATGGGTGCTAGCTCTACAGGTCCTTGACCAAAAAGATCCACCACACACAATCAAAGAAAAAGGCAGCACTCCAAAAACATGTGCAAAACTCACTTACACTGGGTTCACACTAGGGTTCGAGTCTCTGTAAGAGGCTCCGTCCCAGATTCTGATTAAAATTGCAAGCAGGACTATTCTCTACGCCGGTTTCAGTATAAAATTGTCGGAAACAGGTAGACCAGGCAGGTAACGGCTTTTTAAGCAGACATGATCTCCATCTTTCGGGACCTCATGCAGACTGAAGGACGGAAACCCGAATGCTAGTGTGAAGCTAACATTAGTGGTATTAATTCCATGTGTACGTGGAATTAATCAATAAATCATCAGACCCCTGACCAAACCCAGTGATGGGTGTGTATTATGGGTTAGTAGGTATATGTCTGAGCCCAATCTCTGGTCCATAAATTGACTGGCAGGAACTGAGGGCAGAGTTCCGCTACATGAGCAGTGACATCAGGATCTGAGGTGATAAATATCATCAACACCACTGACCTGCTCTGTCCAAAGGTAGCGCATATATATCCTTCATTACACCCCAAAATCATTATAGGCATCAGGGTCCAGACCAATCCCCATAATAAACAGGCCCCAGAATAACTCCAGACTGTACCCCAAAACACAGGCTCAGACCCCAAAATAAATACAGAATTTCGAGCAGGACACCGAGTAGTACAGACCTCAAAAATAACTACAGACCACAGAATAACTGAAACCCAAAATAACCCCTAAATAAGTACAGACCTCAGGCCAGGCCACCAATAAAGCCCTATACAAACTCCTATCAATTACAGACCCCAGACCCCAAAATGAATATACCCATACCCCAAAAATATAGAGAATATCCCAGAATAAATGCAGACCCCAGACTCCAAAATGAATATGCCCCCAGGCCCCCAAAATATAGAGAATATCCCAGAATAAATACAGACCCCAGACCCCAAAATGAATATACCTCCTCACCTCAAAATAAATATAGAAACCAGGCCAGACACCCCTAAATAAATACAGATCCTAAAAGACGTACATCAGACTAGACACCAAAGAGACCCCTGAAAAAACATGGGCCTCAGAATACAGACCCCGACCCCTAAATAAATATCTGTCCTAGTTTAAATACTTCAGATTAGACTCCAGATTACAGACCTCAGAATAACTATATATAGACCCCTTATCAGACCACAAAATAACTACGGTACCTCTCAAATACAGACTCCAGACACCAGACCACCGAAACACAGACCCCCTAAATAGAAACCCCAGACCATACACTTACCCTAGGTTCACTCCTGAGTTCTTGTTTCCATTCTTCGGGTCTGCTTGGGTACCAATAAACGGAAACCCAATCCGCTTAAAAAGCAGTTACCTACGGAAACCCGCGGACCCTATAGTCTATAAAGGGATTTGCCAGGTTGCTTGCAGGAATTTTCTTTCCGGATTTTTCAAGTAGAATGGGAGACGGAATCCCTGAACTGGCACTGGAGTACTCACTATAGGCTGATATTATCTGTTTTCTGCTGTATTATTGTTAGTTTTGCTGTGTAGCCTGAGACAGGGTCAGCAGAGGCCACTCAGTATCATTAGGAAGTAGGAAAGTGTCTTTAGTGTTCCACCTCCTGTAGACATTATTATCTACGGACTGGGGCATAAATATTGGTTCATGGGCCCTGGTGAAAAAGCTCAGATTGGGCCCCCTTGTACAACTTCTTGACTGTCAACCACCTCCCATATGTAAATTTCAGCTTTACATTTCCCTTTCCTTCCCCTACCTGGGCCCAGACCATAAGGAAGACTTATCTACTACAAGTCTGTGCACACAAGCATTTAATCATTCCCATCCCCTGACAGTGTCCCCCACATAGTAATGGCATTAAAAGGTTAACTTTTCTCCTTTTTGACAGTGAAAGGCTGTGCATCATAAATCTTCTTCCCCTGTCTCACCCCAGAGCACCAAATAACAGGGGAAATAAATTTATGGTGCACACACTGCCAGCCATCAAAGGAAATCAGTAAGATCCCTATCAGTTTAATCAAATTTTTTGTGGTGAGGATGACCTATAGGCCCCCTAATTTATGGACCCCCTTGCAGCTATGACCACTGTGACCCCTCTTGTTACGCCAGTGTCTATAGACAGATTTCTGACCGTTTGGTCCCACATATCACAGCTGCCATAAAGCATACAAGCCTTAGTGCACTATCTATATAGCCAGCGGAAGTGTTTATACTGCCAATATGTCCACCCCGGGGACATTTTTTAAAGTAAAAAATAGTTCTAATACTAACCCAGCTACCCTAGTTTTCTCCACAGTGAGTATTCCTCAACCCAAAAAAAATCACTATAATTTATACCAGTGACGTTATACCTAATAGCTATGCCAGTTCCTTACTGGTATAAATTTCAATTGTGGTCCAAGAGAGTGTCAGAGCCTCTTAATAATTCAGGGGCATCCCTTGCCAATTGGGCACTTGATTAAGACTGACGTACAGAATGCCAGTCTTTATAAATTCCCTTAAAACGTGCAAAAAAAAACCTCAACATTATTTCTTTTCTACAAACTGATATCTAATAAATAATATCAATTTAAAAAATATAAAAAATATACCAAACCCTCAAAATTATGCAAAAATATCAGTGTAATCCAAAATAAAAAATAACCAAAAATAGAAAAATAAGTGATATAAAAATTCCCTCTCCACTTTTTTCTCAACTAGATGGAAGAGATTATGGCCCCATGGTCTTATGGGCTAAATTAAGAAAGCCATTTATCAGGTGTCCCGTTCACTAATGAAAATGTTGAATATTTTTGAATAATTCTAAGCGGGATTCTAGAATGATTTATAATCGGTAATACTGTAAGTTTTTAGTAGAAGCCACTGTGTTTAATTCTTTACAAATTCTATACTTGGAGGACAAATTCTGCCTCCTCCAGTCAGCCCCACGCCTGCAGTACGGAGCGTTCCTGTGGTTTGCCTCTTGTTGTCCAAACAGCTGTTCTTGATAGACCTCCCTGCAGGTATCTGTTTGGATATTAGTGATGCTTCACATGACTGTACATCAGAAGGAATGAATGTGTAATTACATTACAACATGCTTCATCTACGTAGACTCACTTTCACTAAGTCGCTGATAACTGGCTCAATGGGATGAAGTTTCCGAGCCGGCAGTGGGTAATATATTATCCGGAATGTATAAATATGGAGAAGCCCTTCTTTAACTCAATCTCAAGGTGAACTTTACAGTTTGAAGGGAAGATTATCAATAAAAAATCCATCCAGTTTACTGTAAAATAAAGGCCTCCCGACTCGAAGCGTAATGAGGTCTAGATAGGAGTTGTTCTTCATAAATCAATATAGTCACCTTGTGGTCGTAGCAATCAAATTACCATCAATTTTCCGGGTAACTGGCTGAAGTTTTGACAAGATTCCATGAATAAGGTTGAAAATGTATAAAAATGTTATGGATAAAAGACATTCATGTCATCGGATGAAGAGAACATGGAGGGTAAACGCTTAACCCCTGTTGGACCAAACTAGTTTGGGCTTCAGGACCTTACAAAAATTTTATTTTTTTCATTTTGTAAAAATTTCTTAACTTCATTTGTAGGAACAATTTTATACTGTATAATTTTACACATCCATTAGTGTTCAGGCTATGCTCACATCTGTGTTGGGGGCGCCATTAGATGCTGTGCTAATATGTCTATTACAATTCCCGGCCCTCTTACCTAAACCCAATGGAACCCCTTTTGTCAGGTCCAACACTTTAGTATTTTTCCTTTTGAGAACAATAGAGATAACCAGTGCAGATATGAACAGAATTTAAATTTTTTTTTTAATTCATTTTTTGACAGGTAAGCAAAAATAAAAAAAAAACTAAAAAAGTTCCTTAAATTAAGATAACCCCTACTTTGAAATAATACCCTTCTTAGAAAGGTGCCTTGAAAATAGGCAAATCACAAATTGTCCCCCTGCTGAGACCCCAGTGATCAGCTGTAATCTCTATGGAAACCTAGCAGTATGTGTTCAGTTTCCCTGCAGCGCCACCACAGGGGGAATAAAGTATTACATTCAAATCAATGTATTGCCTGTGTAGTGCAGGATAGAACAGGTAGCCCAGAATTAGTGATGCACTTTAAAATTTCCATTTTCCAATCTGGCCAAGAAATGAGGAACTTTAACAGAGGACCAACACCCCCCCCCCAACTCCCCACCCCCTAACTTAAAATTAGGATCTTTTTTTTCTAAACTGGACAACTCCTTTAAAGAGGACGGGTCACCAGGTCTAAAAAGCCCAATGTAATACCTCATTTGATGGCGCTGTCACTCTGAGTATTTTGATGTTTTGTTTATCCAAATCAATTCGGCTATTCCAAAGATATAAGCTCTGTTAGTGTTAACCCCTTCCCGCTGGTGGCATTTTTCGATTTTCGATCTTCTAAACCTCAGAACTTTTTTCTTTTTCTTTTTACAGAGCCATAGGGGGGCTTAATTTTTCAGAACAAATTGTTCTTCATAATGGCACCATTTATTATTCTGTTCAATGTACTGGGAACCCGGAAAAAAATTCAGAATGGGGTGGAATTGGAGAAAAACTGCATTTGTGCAACTTTCTTACGGGCTTCGTTTTTGCGGCGTTCACTGTACAGCTGAAATGATATGTCACCTGTATTCTATATTTCAGAACGATATCAGGGATATCTAATTTATATAGTTTTATTTATATTTTCACCACTTAAAAATCCAAAACTTATATACCGGTAACTCTTTTACTTTTCCGAGTATGGAGGTGCACAGGGCGTCTTTTTTGCGGGGCCAGGTGTACTTTTTAGTTATACCATTTTGTGAAATGTCTATTGCTTTGATTACTTTTTATTCAAATTTTTATCAGAGGCGAAACCGCGAAAAAACGGCGACATTTTTGATTTTTTTTTTTCCAGCGTTCACCATAAGGGAAAAATATTTTTATAAATTTGTAGACCTGGTGTTAGGGATACCTAATGTGTATGTGATTCACAGTAATTTGCTATTTATATTTTTATTTTTTTTATATATATTTTTTTATTTTGTTATTAGACCTCCTATGATTTCATTGCAAAATACCAGCAATTTTATTGCAAAGAGCAGCCTATCATATAAATAAATGCCAGACAAACCTGGGAGCCTTCAATAGGCTCCCGGCTGTCATGGCAACAGATTGCCGACCGTGGATCTCACTTGAACAGCTTAGACCAAGGCATCAGGGGCCTTAATGCCAGCGATCAGTGCCTGTATAATACATTGTATAATACAGCACAAACCCGGCGGCTATATGGCGGCTCAGCTCCTGAGCACCCACTATATTTAAATACCCAACATGTCGGGAAGGGGTTAATGTAGATTAGCATGTACTAGTCAAGTGGGCGGTAACTCTGAGCTTTCCCTGAGGAAGGGCTCACTTGGCTAATAGATACTAATTTCCATTAACGCTAAAAGGTCTTATATCTTTGGAATGGCTGAACAGATTTGGATAAAAATACCAAATGCTCAAGGTGGACTTTTCCGACCTGGTAACAAGTCCTCTTTAAAGACCATGTCAGATAGAAGGCAACGTGGCATAGAAGTATTGGCAACGCAAGGACCTAGTGATGTCATAATGTTTTAAGGACTTACCTTGTCGTAGGCTGTTGTCTTCTATAGAATGAAGACTCAAGAACAGAAATTTAACATGGAATAGGAGAAAGTAGCCCAAAAGGGAAATCCATTCTGTATATACTCATGAGTTATTATTTTTGAAGTTTAGAAAATTATTTTTGGATTTGAGATACTATCTATGAAGGAACACAGATGCTCTTCTCGCTGAATCACATCCTTTAAGTATCATCTCAAGGACAGGCATGGTGTCCAGCTGTACACGGTTTGGGACTTCTGGCTTATCTAATATTTCAGAACAAACTTTTCCCAGAACTGGATAATTATCATTAATCCTTTTTTTTTGGTCTCAGAGGTCGAGATCAGTAAGTAGAGAATATACAATAAAATAACATGTAAAAAATTTTTTGGAGTTTTTGAAAAAGTCCATGTCTGCGTAACTTAGGTCATATAAATATTTTTAGTCTATGACTAAGTTCTAACTTTTACAGTGGGGTCCTGTGATTTCTACGTACCCCTCCTCCCCCTGATTTACATGAGGCATGCCACTCTCAGACCATACTAATATGTAGACAGTAGGAGAAGGTTGTGTTGAATGTGTAGAAGATACTGAATGATGAAAATTCTGTAGGGAAGTAGATCGTGAAACTTATTTAAGCAGCAGGAGAGGAGTGTGTTGAATGTTTAGGAAGAACTGACTTGTCCACTCATGGATAGTGCTAGTACGCCTATAAATGATAAGGGTTGTACCGCGAACACTCTGTAAATAGATGATGGGAATGTTACCAACAGCAGGAGAGGGGTATGCAGACCTTGTTGAAGGCAGTGACCTAAGGACACGACAGGGTTTTGGTCATGAGGTGGGTCAGGGATAGAAGACCCTGGAACATCCAGATAAGGGAATCATAACAGCATCGGATGAGTTCTGGATAGACCTTGCATGAGGCAGTGACTTGTCCACTCATGGAATTACTAAGGACCAGAGTTTATGTAATGATCGTCAAATGATGGAACGATGAGAGCAGCAGGAGATGAGCATGCAGGCCTTACTGGAAGCAGTGACCTGTCCATTCATGATTATTGTTAATGAGGACTGGGCTGTGTATGACAAGGGTTATGCCATGAATGGGACAAATGATAACTGCAGTAGCAAAGTACTGGGTTGACCTTGCAGTAGGCAGTGACTTATCCACTCACATAATTAACGACCTGGCTTTATGAGATCAGGCAGTTTAATGAACACTCTGAAAACAGTCATATGGGATGAAGACAGCAAAGAATGATGTTAATTTTGTAGTAGGCAGTGACTTGCATGCTAATGTTGATGTAAAACAGGTTTGTGGGCAAAGGTCGTGCCGTGAAATGGAATGGAAGGATAGAATACCCTGGAAACAATGAGATGATGGGAATAAAAACAACAGCAGGATAGGAGTATGATGATCTTGTGGTAGGCAGTGACCTCTATACTCATGGTTAATGTTAGTGAGGACATGACTATGTAGAACAAACTTTGCTTTATCCTTTGGGTCAATCAGATTATGGGAATATTAACAGCAGCGGGGGAGTAGTGGGCAGACTTTGTTGGAGGCAGTGACCTCATGTTATTACTGTATCTTTGTATGCCTCTGATTTAATACAAATTCACAGAGAGGATATTTTCTGTCGGATTCTGTAAAATACATACAGACTCTATATGTATGGCCTGTCATAGACCCTAGTATGATATGGAGGCCATGGGATTAGGAAGATGTATAGATACCCTACACTTGGCTCTTTCTATTTGGGGTTGCCCCCTTATGTAATAACACCCAAAACTCATCGTGATAACCTAAAGAGCTGGACAAGTCAAGAAACTCAGCTGTACAACAAACTCAGCTCTACTGCATCTACTTTTGATGATTATTAAACAGAGTTAATAATTTGGCTATGATGATTTATATTGATTTAATGCATTAGTCAGCCCCAATTTTCTTCCCGCAGTTAATCTATCCCCTTTTATTTCTGGAGAATATAATTTTTTGCAATTTTTATGTCAAAGCACGTCTGTTTCTGTAGACTAGTCACAAAACATTGTACGGGCAAATCTCCAACTTGACTGTAAACTCGATTCTGCCGGGCTGATATATTGAAGCAGACACATTTCACCTGGTTAATAGTGAGTCTGGGAACATAGATTTTATTTTGTACACTGTGTAAAGAATCAGGAATTCTGCACATTCCCGCACCTTCCCTCACATGGGGTCGTCTGCTTTTTGTCTAGTTTATGTGTCAACAAGTTTTGCTTTGACTTTATTATTATTTTTTTTAAGTTTGCCAAAAGTTAGCACGTCTGTAATGCTATTTTTTTATTCTGTTTTATTTCTGAAGTACGTTCTGTACTGGTGGAAATTTATAGAATTTTAGCTTACGAGTTAAAAAGATTTCAAGTCTTGCAAAGTGAACTTTCTCTTTGAATAATAGGAGTTTGAAGTCTTTCATGTATAATGCAGATATTGCACTTAGGGAATAGTCTCAGTCAAGTGTATTCCCACATTTCGTTGAAATTAATATAATTAAGTTCTAGATCTTAGTATCTCACGTTGGGAAATCGTGTAGTATGATGTGTGCAAATTTTTGTGCCCTGCTAAATGGACATTGACCACATGGGCAAACATGACTCCACCAACCAACATCATAGCAGATAACCATAAATCAGGCATCGGATGGTCATCTTTGGTCATGAATGTCACTATTGCCAGAGATCATTCACAGTGAAGGAGCCCCTACCCAAATAGAAGTGGGACACTGTGCTATTAACCTAGTGCACTGGTAATCTGTAGATTTAAGACTGTGGCTGACCTTGGTGAGGAAAAGGCTAGCTCCTGTAAGAGACACTAAGAACCAGAACCATGGAGCTTCATGAGAAATGGATAGGCAAACCATATGGGCAAACATGACTTCATACCTCTAATCAATATCCAACTAAAATGGATGGTTTTCAGAGACAATAAAACAAGGACACGAAGACGTTGGAGCTTCATGAGATATGACAAGCAAACCATATGACCAAACATGACTTTGCACCTCCAACAAATATCCAACTAAAATAGATGATTATCAAAGACAATAAGATCCAGACCATGGAGCTTCTTGAGATATGATAAGCAAACCAAATGGGCAAAAATTACTCCATACCTCCAACCATTATCCAACTAAAATGGAAGGTTATCAGAAATAATAAGACTAAGACACTAGGAGGATGGAACTTCATGAGATATGACAAGCAAACCCTATGACCAAACATGACTTCACACCTGCAGCAAATATCCAACCAAAGTGGATGATTTTCAGAGACAATAAGATCCAGAGCATGGAGCTTCTTGAGATATGATAAGCAAAACTTGTGGCCAAACATGACTCCACACTTCCAACAAATATCCAACCAAAATGGATGGCTATTGGAGACAATAAGCTTCAGAAGATAGAAGATACGCAAACCAAATGGGCAAAAATTACTCTATACCTCCAACCATTATCCAACTAAAATGGATGGCCTATGGGCAAACATGACTTCATGCCTCCAACCAATATTCACCTCAAATGAAAGGTTATCATGGCTGTCTCAGATCCAGGATCAGAAGTCCTGGGGTACAGTTGTAGGAGGTGTACTCCTCAGGTTTCAGTGCGCATGCCCTGTACCTCCGGCACTTGTACATGTACATCCTCAGCTTTACTGAAGAACTGCGCAGGTGCTGGGAGCACAAGAGATGAGTCCAATGAGACTCATTGGATTAATCTCTAGGAAAGTTATATATCCTTCACTGGTGTTGTCTAGGAGGAAGGGCCTCAAACACATGGTTCTAAATTGAAGTCAGTCTGGCAATGAACTGTTCACTGCAGTTTTAGAAGTCCCTGGTGATCAACCTGTAGTTTGAAGGTTTCCCCCCGTCCACTACAAGGCAGTGGTCTTATGGATCTTGATAACCAGGTAGGTGCTAGGGTCTAGTGAGGACAGGCTGGAGGAGGACCTCACATTGATCACTGGGGAAGCATGCAGTTAGTTCACACACAAATGACAGAGAGGAAGGATGTGCTGCAAGACTGAGAAGTCTGGCCAGAGACAGACCAAATTCAGGGTCCCAGAGATAGACCGAAAGAACCAAACTCTTGCCTGGGGTCAAGAACAACCATACAGCCGAAGGCAGTCATCTTCGGAGTTTGTGACAATAGGCAGCATAGGGAGTAGAGATGGGCTAACCTCTGAAGATTGGTTTGTTTCAGGTTCAGACAAGTCAATACTTTGATTGATTTCGGTCCCAACTTGTTCGGATAGAAATAGAATTGAAATTATTGTACAATAATATATAAAAAAATAACAAGCAGTTATACTCACCTTCCCTCACAACTTTTGGGCCACCTGGAAGTGCAGGGAAAAGTTGATTATCACAATCTGGGGTCTCTTCAGACCTCTGACCATAATATCAACTTTGGTGGATTTGTGAGTGGTGAATCCCAGAAATTTTGGGTTCTGCCGAACCACAATTTTTTATAAAGTTTGTAATGAACTCACTTTGCAATGAACCAGATTGCTCATCTCTATGTTTGATGATGAGTTCCCTTTAAGAGCACTCAACACTTTAAATTTTTGATCAAACAAAGATAGGTGACAAGTCCTTAGAATTATGGATGAATGATTCACACCAATATTGGCATCATTGGCATCGTGTCACCGAATCCAAGATTTGTTTAATGTGATATTTTTCTTACATAGATTTTTATAGGCAGGAATGTATTGTGAGGCGATAAGCTGAAATAATAAATATCACAAGCGTACATGAAGGAGAGGTGCACTCGGCACTAGTTAATCTGTGTTCAAAGTCTCTTCCTATCATCCTAAATCATGTTTAAAAGGAATCTGTTCCTGAAAAGATCACCTTGTAATTATAAATGTTCTTTTCATTCCACGGCTCCCTCGGCTTCCTTTGCTCTTGACATATTCACCTACCACTGTTTCCCACCTGTCACTAATCACACAAACAGCATTATCTTCTGAACCATTAGGCATTCTGTAAATGCTTTATTTATTCCACAAGCCAGAAATAAAGTCTTCAAATATTAGAACACTATCAAAGTATCAAATGACATCTCGAGAGAAGAAAGTGAATTTAAATGTGAACTACACCGCCAAAAGCAAACAGAAAAAGCATGAAAAATACATAAAAATATAGTATGTTAAAAATAATATGATTGTGAGAATGGCCACAGCAACAGAAGAGGAGTGTGATGGTTTTGCGGCGAGCAGTGACTATTCAAAATACACAAAAATATAATGTATTAAAAATACTGTAATTGTGAGAATGGCTACAGCAGCAGGAGAGGAGTGTGATGGTTTTATGGTGAGCAGTGACTATATAAAATACGCAAAAGTATAATGAATAAAAAATAATGTGATTGTGAGAATAGCTACAGCAGCAGGAGAGGAGTGTGATGGTTTTGTGGCGAGCAGTGACTACTAGAGATGAGCGAATCGATTCTGCAGAAGTGGAATTCAATCCAAATTTCAGGAAATCTTCGATTCTCCACGATTCCGGATTTCCTGATGCTTCGCAGTAACGAATATTTAGTAAGGACCTTTGTGACATCAGACGGTCACATGATGTTCTCTAGTGATGTTATTGGGTAGACGTGTCTTTGCTTGTTAGCAGATCCTTCCACATGAATAAAAGTTGTCCGTGCTGAAGAGAAAAAGAGAGAGAAACATGACCACGGCATCCAAGGGCATCCGGCATTTTGACGCCCACCCCGGCTTTCTGTAGCCCGGAAATAGCTGTTTATTCACCGCAAAGTAATTCAGATCGAAGCAAATTTTTCTGGAACTTCGAATCGAACTGCCGAATCAAACTTTTGAGAAATTCGCTCATCTCTAGTGACTACATAAAATACATAAAAGTATAATTCATAAGCAATAAATAAATTAAAAATATATTGCATTGAAAATAATGTGACTGTGAGAATGGCCACAGCAGCCGAAGTGAAGTGTGATAGTTTTGTGGCGAGCAGTGACTATATAAAATACACAAAAATATAATGTATTAAAAATAGTGTAATTGTTAGAATGGCCACAGCAGCAGGAGAGGAGTGTGATGGTTTTATAGTGAGCAGTGACTACATAATAGACATAAAAGTATAATTCATAAAAAAGTACACTGTGTGCAGAATTATTAGGCAAGTTGTATTTGAGATGATTATTTTTATTATTGAACCACAACTATGTTCTCAATCAACCCAAAAGACTCATAAATATCAAAGCTTAATATTTTTGGAAGTTGGAGTGGGTTTTTTTTTTTATAAATTCTTTATTTTAGATATTATACAGAAATAACAACAAACAAAGATGGCGTGAGCCAAACAAGCGCTTGGCCTCAAGGATCAAGGCATACATCAGCGTCAATACATAGTAACAAGGTATCATTAAATAGATATATTAGAACATCAGCTGCTGCTAATCATAACAGTTGTCAGGGGGAAAAAAGGAACAAAGAGGGGGAAGGAAATGGGAGAGGAAGGGAGAAGGAGGGGGAGTGGTTTTTTTTTAGATTTGGCTATTTTAGGAGGATATCTGTTTGTGCAGGTAACTATTACTGTGCAGAATTATTAGGCAACTTAATAAAAACCAAATATATACCCATCTCACTTTATTTTCACCAGGTAAACCAATATAACAGAAAATTTAGAAATAAACATTTCTGACATTCAAAAACAAAACCCAAAACAAATCAGTGACCAATATAGCCACCTTTCTTTACAATGACACTCAAAAGCCTTCCATCCATAGATTCTGTCAGTTGCTTGATCTGTTTACGATCACCATTGCGTGCAGCGGCCACCACGGCCTCCCAGACACTGCTCAGAGAGGTGTACTTACTGTTTTCCCTCCCTGTAGATCTCACATTTTATGAGGGACCACAAGTTCTCTATGGGGTTCAGACAGGGGCGCACCGCTAATGAGGCAAAGTGAGGCGGCCGCCTCGGGCGGCACTGTCCGGGGGGTGGCATTTTTACTATTTAATGTAAACCAGCCCAGGACAGGCCGCTTTAAAAAAAAAAAAAAAAAATCAGAGCTGAGTGGGGCCTGTCCTGGGCTGGTTTACAAGATGTCGCATCTCAGCGCAGGCGGCGATACAATGACGTCATCACGCCGCCTACGCTGAGACACAGACGTCGCGGACAAGAAGAGGAGGCGGCGGCGGCTGCATCAAGGCATCGCAGGTGAGTATAACTTTTTTTTATATATATAAATAGGCCATAACCTGTTGGAGTATCCCCGGCAGGTCAGGGCCTATTTATTTACCTACCCCGCGTCTGCTCGTGGCCGCCCCCGCTTCCCCTTCTGCTATGGGCCGCGGAAAGGGAAGTGGATGCCGCTGTGAGCGGCCGCGGGCATCGGTAAGTGAGGCTGCGGGCCGCAAATACTACTATTATTATACTCCGGGGTCTATTCAGACCCGGAGTATAATAATCGGAGGCCTAGGGTTGGTGAGGGAACATAAAAACCAGTGTTACTCACCTCCTGCGATCCGATGTAACTCCGAGCAGGCTTGAGGCCTCTGGTGACGTCATCAGGTCGCGTCGCCGGCCTGATCACGTGACGTGTGTGCGCAATTAAACAGGGCCGAAAGCTGCAAGAAGTGCACCGGTGTCCAGGATAGGTAAGTAACTCTGATTTTTATGTTTGTATTCTCCCCTGGGTCTCCAATCATTATACTCTGGGGTCTGAAAAGACCCCAGAGTATAATAATAGTTCATAGGTCGGCCACTATGGGGCATAATACCCTGTGCAGGGACCACTGTAGAGCATAATACCCTGTGCAGGGGCCACTCTGGAGCATAATACAAGTGCAGGGGCCACTATAGAGCATAATACCGGGTGCAGGGGTCACTATGGAGCATAATACAAGTGCAGGGGCCACTATGGAGCATAATACCAGTGCAAGGGCCACTATGGGGGATAATACCAGTGCAGGGGCCACTATGGAGCATAATACCAGTGCAAAGGCCACTATAGAGCATAATACCAGTGCAGGGGCCACTATGGAGCATAATACCGTGTGTTGGGGCCACTGTGGAGCATAATACCGTGTGCAGGGGCCAATATGGAGCATAATACCATGTGCAGGGGCCAATATGGGGCATAAAACTGTGTGCAGGAGTTGCTGTGGAACATAATACCGTGTGCAGTGGCCAATGCGGGGCATAATACCGTGAGCAGGGGCCACTATGGAGCATAATACCGTGTGCAGGGGCTGCTGAGAGGCATAATACAGTGTGCAGGGGCCGCTGCGGGCCGTAATACTGTGTGCAGGGGCTGCTGTGGAACATTATAGTGTGTGTAAATGGGGCGCTATAAACATGGGCTATGGCACCTGTTTATATTATACGCTGTCTGTTTATAGTGGCCGTGTGATGTAATTGTAGCCTTGTCACATACTGTAGACATGTACAGGACGAGGCTGCAGTTACATTACATGGCCGCTATGAGATGAATTACACTATGTAAACAGAGAAGCGGTCACGGCGCTTACACAGGTACCATTCAAACAGCTGGTCAGTGGGGGTCCTGGGTTTTTGAACCCCACTGATTAGTTTATTAATGACCTGGAAAACCTTTTAATTAGTTAACACCTGGGGCATTATTAATAAGGGGCACTATTTATACAGTGTACACACGGACATTATTAATATAAAGATACACTTGGGAGTATTATTCATTATGGGGGGTTATATCATATATTATATAATTGGGGGTAGCAGCAGGATGGGGGCTTTGTGCAGGTGAGGACAATGTGGGTCAGGTGCCTGGAAAAGTGAGGAGCCAAAGATGTCTGTGTTGCAACCTTTACAGAGACAAGTCACAGCTGGAAGAAGTGGCCATGGCGGTCCAGAGGGAAGAGAAGGGAAATGTGAAGGATTAGTCAGAGACGTCATCTGTAAGTCACAGAATGTTACTGCCCTGTATACACCTAAATGATAGAGGATAAATACCTGAGTGATGGGGGTCTGTCTGCTGAGACCCCCACTGAGCCTGAGAATTGGGCTTTTTCCCCCCACTAGGTGGGAATCCAGCCTGACCGCAGCCATATATATAGGTGTGTCACTTGGTGGATGGACAAACCCGCGTGGCTCTCATTCACTTCAATGGGAGTGCCAAAGATACTCGAAGTCCAGTCCTCAGCTATCTGCGGGGCTCCTATTATAGAGAATGGGGGCCACGTGGGCTCGTCCATCCACCAAGCAGAAGATGTGTGAAGTTATTGTCATTGTTAATGCCGTGTTGTTGATCTGATACTGAAGTAATACAGGAAGAAGAATTCTTAAAAACTGTTTTATAACTTTGTGTATTGTGTATATTGTGCAACGATAACAGTGTGTTAAACTAGTAGCATGGAAACTCTTTTTTTTTTTTTTTTGGGGGGGGGGGCGTCTTTCTATAGTCCCCCTCAGGCAGCAAAGAGGCTAGGTTCACCACTGGGTTCAGATCAGGTGAACAAGGGGGCCATGTCATTATTTTTTCCTCTTTTAGACCTTTACTGGCCAGCCACGCTGTGGAGTATTTGGATGCATGTGATGGAGCATTGTCCTGCAAGAAAATCATGTTTTTCTTGAACGATACCGACTTCTTCCTGTACCACTGCTTGAAGAAGGTGTCTTCCAGAAACTGGCAGTAGGTCTGGGAGTTTAGCTTCACTCCATCCTCCACCCGAAAAGGTCCCACAAGTTCATCTTTGATGATACCAGCCCATACCAGTACCCCACCTCCACCTTGCTGGCGTCTGAGTCGGAGTGGAGCTCTCTGCCCTTTACTGATCCAGCCTCGGGCCCATCCATCTGGCCCATCAAGAGTCACTCTCATTTCATCAGTCCATAAAACCTTTGAAAAATCAGTCTTAAGATATTTCTTGCCCCAGTCTTGACGTTTTATCTTATGTTTCTTGTTCAAAGGTGGTCGTTTTTCAGCCTTCCTTACCTTGGCCATGTCCCTGAGTATCGCACACCTTGTGCTTTTTGATACTCCAGTAACGTTGCAGCTCTGAAATATGGCTAAACTGGTGGCTAATGGCATCTTGGCAGCTTCACGCTTGATTTTTCTCAATTCATTAGCAGTTATTTTGCGCCTTTTTTTTTTCAACACGCTTCTTGCGACCCTGTTGGCTATTTGCCATGAAACGCTTGATTGTTCGGTGATCACGCTTCAAAAGTTTGGCAATTTCAAGACCGCTGCATCCCTCTGCAGGACATCTCACAATTTTTGACTTTTCAGAGTCCGTCAAATCTCTCTTCTGACCCATTTTGCCAAAGGAAAGGAAGTTGCCTAATAATTAAGCACACCTTATATAACGTATTGATGTCATTAGACACACCCCTCCTCATTACAGAGATGCACATCACCAGACTTACTTAATTGGTAGTTGGCTTTCAAGCCTATACAGCTTGGAGTAGGACAACATGTATAAAAAGGATGATGTGAGCAAAATACTCATTTGCCTAATAATTCAGCACACAGTGTAATGTGACTATGACAAGGGCCACAGCATCAGGAGAGGAATGTGATGGTTTTGTGGTGAGCGGTGGCTACATAATATGCATTAAAAAATATTATGTATTAAAAATAATGTGATTGTGAGAATGGCCACAGTAGCAGGAGAGGAGTGTGATGGTTTTGTGGTGAGTAGAGACTACATAAAATACATAAAAATATAATCTATTAAAAACAATGTGATTGTGAGAATGGTCACAGCAGCAGGAGAGGAGTGTGATGGTTTTGTGCTGCGCAGTGACTACATGGCTTGATAAATTCCCTAAAATGTAACCATTAATTTCATAGGGTTAATAACAGCAGGAGAGGAACGTGCTGGTTTTGTGGAGAGCAGCGCCTGTGCCAAACCACCAGTGCAGTGTGATCAGTGTCCGGATCCCTCTCCTTCCTATCTACGTAACTGTTTGTGCAGACCAATATTAGAACTGCCAAACTGTTACAGGTGCTGCATATGATGAAAGGGGCAATGAGAGAACACAATGTAATCTCTCATCTCAAGGGAAAGATGACAGTAGGAGCGGAGTGTACTTATTTTCTGGGTGACAGTAACTTTATTAGATCATTTTAGTGAGGCAAATGTTACATGTAGTAACATGAAGTGGGAAAGGATAGAACAAAATGTAAACACCACTAGTGAAAGATGACGGCAGCAGAAGAGTGTGATGATTTGGTGGAAAGCAGTGACCTGCCCACTATAAGCAGCATTATGAAATATAGGAACAGTATGATGCTATGAGGAGGGAAATGTAGCAAAATAAGGATGTTCAATTTTGTTTATCTACTAGCACCATTTGGTATATGCTAAGTTCCAAGGCCAATGTGCTGTAGTCATTTACAGTAGTAATCCCACCCACAGGAAGCTCTGGTGGCATAAAAACAAAGGTGCAGCACAGAGCTGAACAAGGTAAGGAAAAAGAATTATAACTACTTCTGAGCTAAGGCAGGATCATCTGGTGAGCATTCAGACACATACTTTTCATTATTTCCTATAAATCCAGAAAACCCCTTTAAGTCTGATATTTGGTAAAATATAACTTATATCCTAAACTGGCATTTCTGTTACCTTCATGTATCTGTACACCATTTCTTTTTATAAATGTCTACCAGCATCTTCAAACATTTAGGCCAAGGTTTACAGATAATAAAATAGATTCAGTATCAGATGGATAAAAGTCAAAATCAATATTACTAATGGACAAAAAGCCCCTATCCAATATAGAGGTCTGTCTGAAGGCAAAAATGCACCGACTGATCACATCTATTTAGTTGCAATATTTGTTCAAATACTTTAAAAAAACAGAAAACTACTTTAGTAATAATAATAATGATAATACTAATCTTTATGTAGTATCAACATGTTCCACAGTATACTACAATTAGAGAAATAATGAACAAGCAAAGATCACAAATAATCAACCAAACCAAATGAACAATTAATGAGAGGCCCCTGCCCATAAGAGCTTACACTGTACAGGAGAGAGGCCCCTGCCCAAAGGCCCCCCCCCCCCCGGGGAGGGCCCCTGCCGATAAGAGCTTATACTCTACAGGAGAGAGGACCCTGCCCATAAGAGCTTACACTCTACAGGAGAGAGGACCCTGCCCATAAGAGCTTACACTGTACAGGAGAGAGGACCCTGCCCATAAGAGCTTACACTCTACAGGAGAGGACCCTGCCCTTAAGAGCTTACACTCTACAGGAGAGAGGACCCTGCCCATAAGAGCTTACACTCTACAGGAGAGAGATCCTGCCCATAAGAACTTACACTCTACAGAAGAGAGGACCCTGCCCATAAGAGCTTACACTGTACAGGAGAGAGGACCCTGCCCATAACAGCTTACACTGTACAGGAGAGAGAGGACCCTGCCCATAAGAGCTTACACTCTACAGGAGAGAGGACCCTGCCCATAAGAGCTTACACTCTACAGGAGAAAGGACCCTGCCCATAAGAGCTTACACTGTACAGGAGAGAGGACCCTGCCCATAAGAGCTTACACTCTACAGGAGAGAGGACCCTGCCCATAAGAGCTTACACTGTACAGGAGAGAGGACCCTGCCCATAAGAGCTTACACTGTACAGGAGAGAGGCCCCTGCCGATAAGAGCTTATACTCTACAGGAGAGAGGACCCTGCCCATAAGAGCTTACACTGTATAGGAGAGAGGACCCTGCCCATAAGAGCTTACACTGTACAGGAGAGAGGCCCCTGCCGATAAGAGCTTATACTCTACAGGAGAGAGGACCCTGCCCATAAGAGCTTACACTCTACAGGAGAGAGGACCCTGCCCATAAGAGCTTACACTATACAGGATAGAGGACCCTGCCCATAAGAGCTTACACTCTACAGGAGAGAGGACCCTGCCCATAAGAGCTTACACTCTACAGGAGAGAGGACCCTGGCCCCATAAGGGCTTACACTCTACGGGGGCCCCCCATAAGAGCTTACACTCTACAGGAGAGAGGACCCTGCCCATAAGAGGGGGGGGCCCCCTTACACTCTACAGGAGAGAGGACCCTGCCCATAAGAGCTTACACTCTACAGGAGAGAGGACTCTGCCCATAAGAGCTTACACTCTACAGGAGAGAGGACCCTGCCCATAAGAGCTTACACTGTACAGGAGAGAGAACCCTGCCCATAAGAGCTTACACTCTACAGGAGAGAGGACCCTGCCCATAAGAGCTTACACTCTACAGGAGAGAGGACCCTGCCCATAAGAGCTTACACTCTACAGGAGAGAGGACCCTGCCCATAAGAGCTTACACTTTACAGGAGAGAGGACCCTGCCAATAAGAACTTACACTCTACAGGAGAGGGAACCCCGATCATAACAAATGACAGTCTAATGACAAGATAGATCCTTTGTTAACTTTCATCTTGACTCAACATATTCCAAAATTAATAAACCAACATGATTTTGTGATACTCTTTTGGGAGTTGTTTTTGTTATATATGTCTATATGTGGCCACCAAGTGGTTGTGATGGGCACAGGGTTTTGCTAGCATGTCACCAAAGTCTATTGAATTTGTATGGTTAGAAATTGGAGTACTAATTTATTGAAAGGTATGGGTAGATACAGTTGTGCCACAATTCATCTATCTATCTATCTATCTATCTATCTATCTATCTATCTATCTAAATAACCTGGGTGCAAATCCTAAGGAAGGCGGCTACTTCCAATGTTCATATAAGAAGTAAAAATGGCAGAACTTGACTGATTCTAATAAAGCATTACTAAAACCATAATATATATATAACCAATATAATAAACAATATATAACCTGGATGTATATATATATATATATATATATATATATATATATATATATATTACTGGTACATTTTTCACATCTTTGTGCCTCCCTGGATGAGTATAGAAGTGGAAGGTGCTGCAGTGAGCTCAGAATGCACACATGACACAGCAATAAATTACAGTAAAATATGCCATGATTTCAAAAATTTTTGTCAATAACCAAAAACGATTTTTATCAATATAACAATAGTAATAATTACACACCCATAGAATAAAACTTGCCCCCTTCCCCTGCACCACTGACTGTATCATTATATTTTTAGGCTGCATTTCCAGCCTCTAAGACATTTGGAATTCCCGCTGGCTAATATCACGGTCGCGTTCTCTCCTTATTTACCGTAGAAACTATTTACAGCGTAAATTCCTCACCTTAATAATTGCAAAGGGGTTGGAAACACCGGCTGGGAAAATATTCCAGCAGTCTCAGGTTATTCCATGTGATACACTACTGGGTCCTTTGCCTCTTAGCTGCCCATGAGTACAGCCTGGCAAGTGCTGACTGTAACATTTCCATTGTATGGTTTATGCTAAATATGCATATCTTAATTGCATTAGTCAAAATAATTAGCTAATATATTTTTGCATAATGACGAGGTAAGCAAATATCACTATAGCTCAGTGCTTCATGCCTGAGTAAATCTGAAAAATTAATAGACTCCCAATTTTCTAATTATCAGTTTGTATTCCAAACCCAAACAATGAAAAGCTACGGAGTACACCAAGGCTTCGCAAAAAAAACGGTCTGCCGTAGGAAAACTTCGACGCACCTGTGTTTGTTTTTGTCACTTGCTTCTGAAAAAAAATCGAAAACCTTTATCTGTAATATTTCATAAAAAAAAAACAAAAAAAACCCCCACTCAATCGCCTTCATTTATTGCCATTTACACAGTGGGTAGGTTATTATAACATAATTAGACACAATGGATAATTATAAAACTACTAATACTAAAAGGAAAGATAATTCCCCTCGTTGAAATTATATGAAAAGATGTCCTTAATCCCCCCGAATAGAAATTTTAATGGTTTAACCTTTTTAATTATGTATTCTTAAGCACTGTTGGTTTAGACCGTAACATAAACAAACATTTGGCGTATAAAGATGTTACAGGCTGCGAGAAATTAATGAACGTTTAAATCCGTATGTCTCATTTCGGTGAGGTATCATTTAGTGCATGATTAAAAAAGAAAAAAAAAATATGCCTAATACAAATGATTAGAATGCTGCGGAATTTATGGAGTTCTCCGGGACTACAATTTAGAATACTGCGAAGTTCTCCAGGTCTACAATATTAACATCTTACCCTTGGAAAGGCCATCTGTATTAGGTAGGTGGGGGTCCAATTCATGACACCCCCATCAATGTACGAAGTGAAGGAGCCACAGTCTTCTCCAGGACTACAAAATTGTTAGCCTATCCTTAAAGGGGTTTTCTCGGCAAAAAAATATTTTTTCTCAAAAAAGGTTGGTTAGTGGGTTAATAAGTGCACCCAAATACCTTTAACTGTGTTTTGAGTGATTTCTTGGTTTCTCTTTGAGCTCCTGGCATCTTCTGCATTTGTTTACATGGGTAGCTTCCACTTCTGTTTTCCTACAACTACCATGATGCCTTGCACTTGTCTCAGAGCTGATTTCCTCCCCCTCCCTCTCTCACTCACACCCCTCTCCCTGTTTCCCTAGCTAGCCTGCCCACTACTAGCCCTTCCTAATTAACTCAACCCTCTACCCCATCATACTTACCTGTCTTCAGGGCAGGACCTTCTGGGCGTGGGACCTCACTTGTTCTGGGCGGCCGGCATCTCCTTGACGACCTCCAGCCGCCCATGCCATAGACCCAGAGTGCCGACATGTGCAGTAGCTCAGATTAGAAAGATAGGTTTATCCCGGACAGCCCCTTTAAGGTGGCTGTACAGTTTAGGTAGACCCTCCATTTTATAGTCCTGGACAACCCCTTTAAATGGTTACTGCTGTGGTCACCATCAATAGTGCAAATCACTTATGTTTTTTTGCTACAAAGTTGTGCTGGCCACTGAGTGCCTTCCTTTCCTCTAAGCTGCTGTGCACTGTCGATTTGTGAAGTCCGTCTCTGGCAGAAGAGACACTGAGACAGATTACTGGAAGAGGAGCTGGTGCTCTGCTTTCACAGTCATAAGGATTCTCCTCTTCTCACTTCTCTTCCTCTACATGAGGCATCTCTGTATAGAACGTATGGTATTGGCTCTAATACTGTCCCCATTCAAGGCCAGCTACAATATACTGCCTTTATCTGAAGTCACAACTATCCTGTGTGTCCTAGGCAAGCAGCAAACATTGTACTGACATTAATATTGCTACATTGTACTTCTTTGCTCTCCTTTGATGTCTAGTAGCCACGTATCCTAAATCCTTCTCCCCTGTTCTCTGTGCTGAGATATATGACTACAGGCTGCCCAACTCGCCACTGTATCTAAGTTGTCATGAGTTATAGATATACTGTCTATAATAGATTACATACACATATTTTGGGGGAGAAGAGAGGACAACAGATACATCTTGGATCTTGTGCTCCTAATATTTTAAGACCCTAGTACCCAACTTGGCTACAGGGATACATTGATGGGTTACTTAATAGAGCCAGTGAATTTCCAAAAAGTTGCTGACATAAGAAGTTGATAATTTGCACCATGGACTGGGAATCCTTAGCTACATCCCTAAAACCCCAATAACTTAGGGGTGAAATGGTCAATTCCAAAAGTATCTTCTAACAATTATAAATATCTCTTACGGTTAGTAATTGGTGAACCTCATGAGATAAATGTCACGAATACTGGTGAGGTTCGCAACCAATTCAACCTGGAGTGCAGGATAAAGAGGATTATTATACTCTGGGCTCTTTTTGGGGGCCAGGAAAGGTGGAGAAACGCGACGGCATTCTCCAGTGTTTCGATCTTCTTCCAGGGCCATCTGCCATCTTTTCCAGTTGATGCCCAGTTTCAGGCCTGGAGGCTGGAGAAAATGACGGAGGGCCCAGGAAGAAGACCAAAATATTGTCGGAGCCCACATGTGCTTTAAAATAGAGAGAAAACTGTGAGCCAGGTGGCTTCCATTTTGCTGGATTTGTTTGAGGTAAACCTCTAAAATCTCTTGTCTGATAAAAAAGTGAAAAAAAAGCAAAGTTTTGGAAAATTTGGCAAAAATTTCCGAACTGGTTTGCCCAATTCTATTATAATATTTCTTTTCCTAACATCACTTTTGGTCATGGCACTTATCTTGCGCTAGTTTTGCACTATCAGTTCCAACCATACACATATAGATTCTATAAGACCTCATTGTGGGCCATTTACTGCAGACATAAAGTATAGAAAATAGAAAGTATAGAAAATGGGGGGAGAAAATCAATAGTGAATGTCTGCATTCAGCGCTTGTTAATATGTTGTCTTGTCCTGGAATGTAAATCAATAATTCTCTTATTACAAATACCATTAGACTTGGATGGCGTTATATTATATTGAACATGTTCTCTGTAGAATTATTTATTCAATTTGGCAAAACTTTATTGATCCAGCTCCGTGTTAGCAGAGTATGTGGCTGGCCTTAGCTGACTATATTAATGTTCTAGTGTTATGTCTTGCAATTACTCTTTGGTACAATCTCGAATTTGATGCTTTAAGATTCCTTGTAATGGATATGGTACTAATTCGGTCTACAAAATGTGTCCCCAGGAAATGATAGAGACAATTAGAGATGAGCCAACTGGCTTTTAACAAACCTGGTTTGTTACAAATTTTCCGAAAATTTCAGGTTCAATCAAACCAGAGATTTTTGGGGTTCACCAGCCATGAATTGATGTTATATTCTGGGTCTCTCCAAAACCGAGAGTATCATAATTGGAGACGTGGAAAAATAAAAAAACAACTCATACTTAACTTTTCTTATTTCTTCTCGGATCTAAGCTGTTCTGGTCTTCTTTCCCGGTGTCTTCTGGCCTCCTCCGACCTCCTGGGTTACGTCAGTGACCCTGGTTCACCAATAAAGCCTATTATTGTTCCTCAGCAGTCATAAGAGATGTCAACATCAAGACATACAAAGACTTCACAGCTTCATAACGTTGACAGCCCCTATGTGACCGTTTAAGCCCAATCATAGGCCGGAACAGTGACCCAGGACCGCTGACATCACCCAGAAAACCGGAAGAGTCTGGGAAAGAAGACCGGATGGTGCCAGAAAGGGGGGAAAGGTGAGTATGAGCTTCTTTTTTATTTTTCTGCACCTCTCCTTAGCATTCAATTACTAAACTACGAGTTTAATAACAGCACTTCTAGTCTGACCAAACAAAATTGGGCGAATATTCGCAAAACAAGTTTTGCTAGATTCACCCATCGTTGTTGACAATCAATCAACTTATACATTGAGATTTATGGTATAGAATGAGTAAGGTTTGGGCTTCATGGATAACAATCAGACTTCACTGGAACCTGGCGTGTTGAAAATACAGTCCTATCTGCCAGTAGAATATTATAGAGCAGAAGAAGCAGAACAGATTGATATATAGTATCATGGGGAAAGTTCTAGTGTAATTTGTGATTTATTTCTATAACCCTTTACTCACTGTGGGCTCTGGAGTCCAGTGGGCGGTCCCACTCAGTGATTCACAGCCTTCCCTGTAGTAATGTGCATAAAGACATATTAGGACCACCCACTGGACTTCTAAACCCAGAAGACTAGGTACCAATCTACTCAGCTTTTCCTGCTCTATAACATGTTGCCGGCAGATTGGACTGCATTTTCACTCCTATAAATTAGAAATTAGATACTTAGAGTAGTTGTCAATCTTTCTTATGCTATAGGAATATTGCGACTTGTGAGAATGTCTCTACTGTAGGTCCAGTTCAATCTCGCAATGACCCTTAGTCCTTCTCAAAAAGTACCAAGAGCACAATAAAAGACTCATTCTGGACCTTAGCCATAGGGGTCCATACCATAGAGGCAGATCATGTGGCTGCTCTGGGGCCCTTCTAGAGAGGGCTAGTGACAACCATAAGCATTTTGGTCCCATAACACAAGACCTCCCGCAACCTAAGTACAAATGCATTGACCAAAATGAAAAAAAATCCTTTGTTTCTTCAAGGGGATTTCCTGTTTTATGTAAAGTTAATAAAAGTTCTACAATTTTCTAATATTGTTGTTCAATTCTTTCCAATTTACAAGTTCTTTATTTATTCCCTGTACATAGAGAAGTGGAGACAATGGTATCCAGTGTAGACAATGTTCTGTGAGCTCAACACATCTGAAGCAGCTGCAAAAATCTCCATACTGGCTTGCTACAATGTATCAGTCTGGAGTCCTGGCTGTTGAGCTCACAGAGCGTTGTCTAGATTGGATACAATTGTCTCCACTTCTCAGCTGAGAGCAGGACTAGCGATGTACAGGGTTCTCATTCATTGGCAAGCACTTATCATGGAAACAGTGAATAATTGAAACCTAAAGTATATTATAAAATGGTAGAACTTTTTATTTCTACATCGATTAATCTTTATTTGTGCAGAACCAGAAAACCCCTTTAAGGCCAACATTGCCTTTTTCTTCGGGGGTTACAGGACATTAATGCGTATTTCCATGATTAGTAGGTGGAAAATCTCCTTCACAAAAGTAAATCAGGACATTACATAGATGTGGGCTGCTGGGAAAAGATGTTTTCATTTGTAAATGGAGTTGTTCTTCACACATAGAATTAATCTATTCACACTTGAAATTTCTACAATCCGTCAATAGGAAATAGACAAGTTGTGGTTAACGGTAGCATTCTATATTTTGTCTCTAGACACTTCTGATTTTAGCCGAACACAATTACTTCTTGCATGCATAAAACCTACAGAACATGGCACACAATCGTTTTTAATTTGTAGCAAACACAAATCCTTTTCAGCGAATGATTAGTCATTTACATATGCTTGAAAGCATCAGCTCCTAAGCCACTCCTCGGAGGTTTCCTTCTTGACCGGATTTTAAGACGAAACGGGGCACCTGCACACACAGGTGGATGTACCGCATTTTAATATGAATGTAGGACTGGCACTTAGCCAGGAGAGTCTGGTCTGGTGGGTGATCCCAGAGGAGGCGTTGGAAAGACGTCTGTAACAACCCCCTACTACTCTCCAAAGGAAAGAACTTAACCCCCCTCATCAACATCGAGTGCCCAGAAATAATGTGTTTGTGAAGACCAAAGCTGACTGCTCATTTCAGTTATAGGATAGTTTAGTCCATTATATTACTTTTACTCTTGACATACATATTTAAAATTCATTGTAATAAACCAAGGAAACCTTGACCAGTGTCACGTTGAGGTTTCTTGGGCCACCAGATACTTTATCCTCTAGGAATTAGACCATAGTTCCATTCAAATTTGGGTGTCTTCTGCTGGACTATTATTGTGTTAGAACTTGGTCCCCCTCAGAGGATCCTCTGGTGGGCCAGTCCGACATTGACCTCAACCAATTACTCTTCTATAAGAAGGTCCTGCTCATTGGACAATTATTCATAATAAACCAAAAGGGTACCTTGTCCAATGTCGGACTGAGGTCCTTTTGTCCACCAAATCCTCTCACAACCCACAATTTGGTCTTCTGTTGGACCATTATTGTGTTAGAGACTGGGCCCACTGAAGGGAGCTCTAGTAGGTCATCTGACAATGACCTTGACCAATTACTCTTACTCTCCAACGTAAAACACAAACAATGAGATTGATTGTTGTAAAATTATAAGACGGTCCTGCTCGTCGGACAATTCATTATAAT
This sequence comes from Leptodactylus fallax, assembly GCA_947044405.1. NCBI lineage: Eukaryota > Metazoa > Chordata > Amphibia > Anura > Leptodactylidae > Leptodactylus > Leptodactylus fallax. The sequence continues at coordinate 72,088 of CAMRHE010001027.1, read as the reverse complement.
AAACCAAAAGGAAACCTTGACCAGTGTTGAACTGAAGTTCTGAAGTTCCACCAAATTCTCCGTTCTCCAACAACCCATAGGAAATATACCATAGTATTGATTAACTTTGGGTGTCCTCTGCTGGACCATTATTGTGATAGAGCTTGAGCCCATCGAAGGATTCTATGGTGGGCCATCCGAGACTGACCTTGACCAATTATTCTCATTCTCCAATGCCAAGCGCAAACAACCAGATTGACCATCATAGAGTCATAAGAAGGTCCTGCTCTTTGGACAATTATGCTTGCAATGTAGAAAGAAAGAGAGGAGTTCGACCAAAAAGATGGCTGGAGCAATGATGAAGAAACCAATGAATTATATGAAGACCCAAAAAGGGGAAATGACTTTCACATGGTTTTGAGGATATGATTGTCAGGGGTCCACACAAACATCATAGCAAAATACAAGGTTCAAGTCCATCTTCTTCAACCTATTATGGCCCATGAAATAAATGTATCACATGTTTTGGCTATTTATGAGTTCCTTCAGGAGAAACTTAATGGGGGGCATTCAAGCAGAGAAAGAGGAGGACTGTGCATGGAGAGGGGCTTTCTTGGTAAAAAAAAATCCTTTAAAGATCAATCTCGATATATTGTGAAGAGGCCCTCATAGATTGTAAGCCCTTGCGGGCAGGGCCCTCTATCCCACTGTACCAGTTAGTCTCTGTTAGTATTATTTGTTTTGTATATCTGGTGTACCGTAATGTAAATCCGCAAATGTAAAGCACCATGGAATTAATATAATAATGTACAGCACCATGGAATTAATATAATAATGTACAGCACCATGGAATTAATATAATAATGTAAAGCACCATGGAATTAATGGTGCTATATAAATAAACAATAATAATAATAATAATAATAATAATAATAATAATAATAAAAGAGGCCCCGTGAGTTGCTAATCCACCTACTTGACTAAAACCTAAACCTAAACTACTTCAGCAAGCCATACACATGAGATTCTATAGCTGTTGCCTGAACCTAAAACTCCACCATAAGCATACAATATCTGTATGGAGTCTGAATGTTCTTCTTGTGTTCTTGTGGGTTTATTCCAGATTAATTCATGATTTACAGTATATATCCATATGTGTGGACCATTTCATGGCATTGCATCAAATTATCCTGTCACGCGTAAAGGGGTTGTCTAGGAATATTTTTTATTGCCTTTCCTTTGAGGATACAGCATCAAAGAGTCATGATGTGGGCACCCCCCACCATGTGACCACGGAGGCCCAATCACAGGCCTCATCTGTGACTTAGGACTGATGATATCAGAGAGAGAGAGTCAGGAAGACATCGCAGGCTCATGGGAAAGGAGACTGGATGCTGTGGTGGAGCCCAGGAAAGGTGAGTATAAGCGTTCTCTCTTCAGACTCCAGAATACAATAGGTGGAGGCCCGTGATTGGGATTATACTCATATTCCCTTATTTTTTCTGTCCTCCCATGTCTGTTGCTGTTTCTAGGTCCTCTTCTGGCCTCTTCCAGCTTCCTGGGTGAAGTCATGCATCCTGGAGTCCAGATTGAGGCTTGTGATTGGTCCTCCTGGACATATGACATCACCCAAGAGGCCAGAAGAGGCCAGAGAGTACCCAGAGAACTCTGAAAGTTGGAATGAGGCCCAGAAGAGGTGAGGGAAGGTGAGTATAACCATTTACTTCCCCTGGGACTCCAGCTATTATAGTCTGGGGCTATTCACTTCCAGTTCATGACAAACTTTTTTGGTCCATAATGAACCGTCCGAGCCCGAAACAAAATAAATCTTGATTGGTTCACCCATCTCTAATTGTGACCAGATATGTGACCTGCTTCTTCACAACCACCATGGATAATTCCGAACTCCTGTAGTTTTTAACATTGTGATTAGCGACTGAATGATACATTATGGTAATTACTTGAGGTGAGACGTCACCAAGCATCAGTTTTCATCAATCTCCTTCATAAAAAGTGACACTTTAGTAATTACCCGATGGTATCTATTTTTATGTGGCCTATTTAAATTTCATTATTATCGCTTTTTGGCCTATCTGGTAACATAAAAGCTGATAGTAAAACCGGAGGAGCCGCGTACAGCTTCGTATCTACTCGGCAGGCCATAGAAATACTATATTAATAATGTAAAATATTCAGCTCAACCTATTTCTGCCGATTCCTCAAGTCAAAGTCCTTAATTTCTGTTGTCTGTTTTCTTTTATTTTTTTGCACTGGGTCTACAGACACAATTTCTGAGAATTTTTTTCTAAGGTACGCTGTGGATTTGTTGACAGTCAATTGGGGATTATGTTTGCTTTGTTTTTCCTTAAACAAATGTAATGAATAAATCATTGTTGTTCAATGTGCTTTATAAAGTATCAGATGCGTTCACTTCCAAGCTTTGGTGCGCTCGGCTCTTAAAAGAGACGTAACCAATTTCTTTTTTCTTTTCTTTTCATTTTGCCTGGAATAGCAAAAAAGAGACAGACAACAAAAGAAAGTTTTTTATGGTTGAAGACAAACAGGACCTCCCATTAGATATCTAGATAACAGGAATCAACCTTTCTGATTTATACTAGCCTTCTAAAATTGACTTCATTAAAAGGTTTCTATTGATTTTGTGTCTACAGCTTCTATAGAGACCTATGCGTCTCCATGGTTACAGACTACAACTGGGTTTAGTCTGATTCTGCAGTCCTTTCCCCGTACTTCTTAACATGTTAACTCCTTATGGAAAGCCTGTAAGATGATGTGACCTAGGTGCTAGGTGGGGCAGAGGACTAAGATTGGGAGATAAAACTCTTGCTACAACACTGCTTCTTAATCTACTGACATATATTTAGTATGTTAGCAATTCAATAAGTTTTTAAAGGCTTTTGTTCTCATGGTACATCAAGTTATCAGATTTAAGTTATTTGCTACATATGTTTAGTACAGATAAAGAGAAACATAGTGCATATACTACAAGTAGTACCAGTAGAAAAAAAGTACACTACATGTAACAATAGTAGAGAAAAGTGCATTATATGTAGTATGGGTACAAACACAGCGAACTTTAAGTCAAGATAAAGCAAGATAAAGCATGCTGTAGATGTTTATTCAACTTGTTAACTGTAATGTTAAAGCTTACATCTGTAAACAGCAGTACAATATAACTAGCACAGATGTAGAGAAGGTATAGCACATATAGTACAGGTAGGAAGAAGTACAGCATATGTAGTACAGGTAGAGAGCAGTACAGTACATGTAGTACAGGTAGAGAGCAGTACAGTACACGTAGTACATGTAGAGAGCAAAACAGTATATGTAGTACAGGTAGAGAGCAGTACAGTACATGTAGTACAGGTAGAGAGCAGTACAGTATATGTAGTACAGGTAGACAGTACAGTACATGTAGTACAGGTAGAGAGCAGTACAGTACCTGTAGTACAGGTAGAGAGCAGTACAGTACATGTAGTACAGGTAGAGAGCAGTACAGTACATGTAGTACAGGTAGGGAGCAGGACAGTACATGTAGTACAAGTAGAGAGCAGGACAGTACATGTAGTACAGGTAGAGAGGAGTACAGTATATGTAGTACAGGTAGAGAGCAGTACAGTATATGTAGTACAGGTAGAGAGCAGTACAGTACATGTAGTACAGGTAGAGAGCAGTACAGTATATGTAGTACAGGTAGAGAGCAGTACAGTACATGTAGTACAGGTAGAGAGCAGTACAGTACATGTAGTACAGGTAGAGAGCAGTACAGTACATGTAGTACAGGTAGAGAGCAGTACAGTACATGTAGTACAGGTAGAGGGCAGTACAGTACATGTAGTACAGGTAGAGAGCAGTACAGTACATGTAGTACAGGTAGAGAGCAGTACAGTACATGTAGTACAGGTAGAGAGCAGTACAGTATATGTAGTACAGGTAGAGAGAAGTACAGTACACGTAGTACAGGTAGAGAGCAGTACAGTACACGTAGTACAGGTAGAGAGCAGTACAGTACATGTAGTACAGGTAGAGAGCAGTACAGTATATGTAGTACAGGTAGAGAGCAGTACAGTATATGTAGTACAGGTAGAGAGCAGTACAGTACATGTAGTCCAGGTAGAGAGCAGTACAGTACACGTAGTACAGGTAGAGAGCAGTACAGTACACGTAGTACAGGTAGAGAGCAGTACAGTACATGTAGTACAGGTAGAGAGCAGTACAGTACATGTAGTACAGGTAGAGAGCAGTACAGTACATGTAGTACAGGTAGAGAGCAGTACAGTACATGTAGTACAGGTAGAGAGCAGTACAGTACATGTAGTACAGGTAGAGAGCAGTACAGTACATGTAGTACAGGTAGAGAGCAGTACAGTATATGTAGTACAGGTAGAGAGCAGTACAGTACATGTAGTACAGGTAGAGAGCAGTACAGTACATGTAGTACAGGTAGAGAGCAGTACACTACATGTAGTACAGGTAGAGAGCAGTACAGTACATGTAGTATAGGTAGAGAGCAGTACAGTACATGTAGTACAGGTAGAGAGCAGTACAGTACATGTAGTACAGGTAGAGAGGCAGGACAGTACATGTAGTACAGGTAGAGAGCAGTACAGTACATGTAGTACAGGTAGAGAGCAGGACAGTACATGTAGTACAGGTAGAGAGCAGTACAGTACATGTAGTACAGGTAGAGAGCAGTACAGTACATGTAGTACAGGTAGAGAGCAGTACAGTATATGTAGTACAGGTAGAGAGCAGTACAGTATATGTAGTACAGGTAGAGAGCAATACAGTACAGGTAGAGAGCAGTACAGTACATGTAGTACAGGTAGAGAGCAGAACAGTATATGCAGTACAGGTAGAGAGCAGTACAGTACATGTAGTACAGGTAGAGAGCAGTACAGTACATGTAGTACAGGTAGAGAGCAGTACAGTACACGTAGTAGAGGTAGAGAGCAGTACAGTACACGTAGTACAGGTAGAGGGCAGTACAGTACATGTAGTACAGGTAGAGAGCAGTACAGTACATGTAGTACAGGTAGAGAGCAGTACAGTACATGTAGTAGAGGTAGAGAGCAGTACAGTACACGTAGTACAGGTAGAGGGCAGTACAGTACATGTAGTACAGGTAGAGAGCAGTACAGTACATGTAGTACAGGTAGAGAGTAGTACAGTACATGTAGTACAGATAGAGAGCAGTACAGTATATGTAGTACAGGTAGAGAGCAGTACAGTACATGTAGTACAGGTAGAGAGCAGTACAGTACATGTAGTACAGGTAGAGAGCAGTACAGTACATGTAGTACAGGTGGAGAGCAGTACAGTACATGTAGTACAGGTAGAGAGCAGTACAGTATATGTAGTACAGGTAGAGAGCAGTACACTACATGTAGTACAGGTAGAGAGCAGTACAGTATATGTAGTACAGGTAGAGAGCAGTACAGTGCACGTAGTACAGGTAGAGAGCAGTACAGTATATGTAGTACAGGTAGAGAGCAGTACAGTACATGTAGTACAGGTAGAGAGCAGTACAGTACATGTAGTACAGGTAGAGAACAGTACAGTACATGTAGTACAGGTGGAGAGCAGTACAGTACATGTAGTACAGGTAGAGAGCAGTACAGTATATGTAGTACAGGTAGAGAGCAGTACACTACATGTAGTACAGGTAGAGAGCAGTACAGTATATGTAGTACAGGTAGAGAGCAGTACAGTACATGTAGTACAGGTAGAGAGCAGTACAGTGCACGTAGTACAGGTAGAGAGCAGTACAGTATATGTAGTACAGGTAGAGAGCAGTACAGTACATGTAGTACAGGTAGAGAGCAGTACAGTACATGTAGTACAGGTAGAGAGCAGTACAGTATATGTAGTACAGGTAGAGAGCAGTACAGTACATGTAGTACAGGTAGAGAGCAGTACAGTACATGTAGTACAGGTAGAGAGCAGTACAGTACATGTAGTACAGGTAGAGAGCAGTACAGTACATGTAGTACAGGTAGAGAGCAGTACAGTACATGTAGTACAGGTAGAGAGCAGTACAGTACATGTAGTACAGGTAGAGAGCAGTACAGTACATGTAGTACAGGTAGAGAGCAGTACAGTACATGTAGTACAGGTAGAGGGCAGTACAGTACATGTAGTACAGGTAGAGAGCAGTACAGTACACGTAGTACAGGTAGAGGGCAGTACAGTACACGTAGTACAGGTAGAGAGCAGTACAGTACATGTAGTACAGGTAGAGAGTAGTACAGTACATGTAGTACAGGTAGAGAGCAGTACAGTATATGTAGTACAGGTAGAGAGCAGTACAGTACATGTAGTACAGGTAGAGAGCTGAACAGTACATGTAGTACAGGTAGACAGTACAGTACATGTAGTACAGGTAGAGAGCAGTACAGTACCTGTAGTACAGGTAGAGAGCAGCACAGTACCTGTAGTACAGGTAGAGGGAAGTACAGTACATGTAGTACAGGTAGAGAGCAGTACAGTATATGTAGTACAGGTAGAGAGCAGTACAGTACATGTAGTACAGGTAGAGGGCAGTACAGTTTATGTAGTACAGGTAGAGAGCAGTACAGTATATGTAGTACAGGTAGAGAGCAGTACAGTATATGTAGTACAGGTAGAGAGCAGTACAGTACATGTAGTACAGGTAGAGAGCAGTACAGTACATGTAGTACAGGTAGAGAGCAGTACAGTACATGTAGTACAGGTAGAGAGCAGTACAGTACATGTAGTACAGGTAGAGAGCAGTACAGTACATGTAGTACAGGTAGAGAGCAGTACAGTACATGTAGTACAGGCAGAGAGCAGTACAGTACATGTAGTACAGGCAGAGAGCAGTACAGTACATGTAGTACAGGTAGAGAGCAGTACAGTACATGTAGTACAGGTAGAGAGCAGTACAGTACATGTAGTACAGGTAGAGAGCAGTACAGTACATGTAGTACAGGTAGAGAGCAGTACAATATATGTAGTACAGGTAGAGAGCAGTACAGTATATGTAGTACAGGTAGAGAGCAGTACAGTACATGTAGTACAGGTAGAGAGCAGTACAGTACATGTAGTACAGGTAGAGAGCAGTACAGTATATGTAGTACAGGTAGAGAGCAGTACAGTACATGTAGTACAGGTAGAGAGCAGTACAGTACATGTAGTACAGGTAGAGAGCAGTACAGTACATGTAGTACAGGTAGAGAGCAGTACAGTACATGTAGTACAGGTAGAGAGCAGTACAGTACATGTAGTACAGGTAGAGAGCAGTACAGTACATGTAGTACAGGTAGAGAGCAGTACAGTACATGTAGTACAGGTAGAGAGCAGTACAGTACACGTAGTACAGGTAGAGAGCAGTACAGTACACGTAGTACAGGTAGAGAGCAGTACAGTATATGTGGTACAGGTAGAGAGCAGTACAGTACATGTAGTACAGGTAGAGAGCAGTACAGTACATGTAGTACAGGTAGAGAGCAGTACAGTACATGTAGTACAGGTAGAGAGCAGTACAGTACACATAGTACAGGTAGAGAGCAGTACAGTATATGTAGTACAGGTAGAGAGCAGTACTGTATATGTAGTACAGGTAGAGAGCAGTACAGTACATGTAGTACAGGTAGAGGGCAGTACAGTAGATGTAGTACAGGTAGAGGGCAGTACAGTACATGTAGTACAGGTAGAGAGCAGTACAGTACATGTAGTACAGGTAGAGAGCAGGACAGTACATGTAGTACAGGTAGAGAGCAGTACAGTACATGTAGTACAGGTAGAGAGCAGTACAGTACATGTAGTACAGGTAGAGGGCAGTACAGTACATGTAGTACAGGTAGAGAGCAGTACAGTATATGTAGTACAGGTAGAGAGCAGTACAGTACACGCAGTACAGGTAGAGAGCAGTACAGTACACGCAGTACAGGTAGAGAGCAGTACAGTACACGTAGTACAGGTAGAGAGCAGTACAGTACATGTAGTACAGGTAGAGAGCAGTACAGTACACGTAGTACAGGTAGAGAGCAGTACAGTACACGTAGTACAGGTAGAGAGCAGTACATGTAGTACAGGTAGAGAGCAGTACAGTACACGTAGTACAGGTAGAGAGCAGTACAGTACACGCAGTACAGGTAGAGAGCAGTACAGTACATGTAGTACAGGTAGAGAGCAGTACAGTACATGTAGTACAGGTAGAGAGAAGTACAGTACATGTAGTACAGGTAGAGAGCAGTACAGTACACGTAGTACAGGTAGAGAGCAGTACAGTACACGTAGTACAGGTAGAGAGCAGTACATGTAGTACAGGTAGAGAGCAGTACAGTACACGTAGTACAGGTAGAGAGCAGTACAGTACACGCAGTACAGGTAGAGAGCAGTACAGTACATGTAGTACAGGTAGGGAGCAGTACAGTACATGTAGTACAGGTAGAGAGCAGTACAGTACATGTAGTACAGGTAGAGAGCAGTACAGTACATGTAGTACAGGTAGAGAGCAGTACAGTACATGTAGTACAGGTAGAGAGCAGTACAATATATGTAGTACAGGTAGAGAGCAGTACAGTATATGTAGTACAGGTAGAGAGCAGTACAGTACATGTAGTACAGGTAGAGAGCAGTACAGTACATGTAGTACAGGTAGAGAGCAGTACAGTATATGTAGTACAGGTAGAGAGCAGTACAGTACATGTAGTACAGGTAGAGAGCAGTACAGTACATGTAGTACAGGTAGAGAGCAGTACAGTACATGTAGTACAGGTAGAGAGCAGTACAGTACATGTAGTACAGGTAGAGAGCAGTACAGTACATGTAGTACAGGTAGAGAGCAGTACAGTACATGTAGTACAGGTAGAGAGCAGTACAGTACACGTAGTACAGGTAGAGAGCAGTACAGTACACGTAGTACAGGTAGAGAGCAGTACAGTATATGTGGTACAGGTAGAGAGCAGTACAGTACATGTAGTACAGGTAGAGAGCAGTACAGTACATGTAGTACAGGTAGAGAGCAGTACAGTACATGTAGTACAGGTAGAGAGCAGTACAGTACACATAGTACAGGTAGAGAGCAGTACAGTATATGTAGTACAGGTAGAGAGCAGTACTGTATATGTAGTACAGGTAGAGAGCAGTACAGTACATGTAGTACAGGTAGAGAGCAGTACAGTACATGTAGTACAGGTAGAGAGCAGTACAGTACATGTAGTACAGGTAGAGGGCAGTACAGTACATGTAGTACAGGTAGAGAGCAGTACAGTATATGTAGTACAGGTAGAGAGCAGTACAGTACACGCAGTACAGGTAGAGAGCAGTACAGTACACGTAGTACAGGTAGAGAGCAGTACAGTACATGTAGTACAGGTAGAGAGCAGTACAGTACACGTAGTACAGGTAGAGAGCAGTACAGTACACGTAGTACAGGTAGAGAGCAGTACATGTAGTACAGGTAGAGAGCAGTACAGTACACGTAGTACAGGTAGAGAGCAGTACAGTACACGCAGTACAGGTAGAGAGCAGTACAGTACATGTAGTACAGGTAGAGAGCAGTACAGTACATGTAGTACAGGTAGAGAGAAGTACAGTACATGTAGTACAGGTAGAGAGCAGTACAGTACACGTAGTACAGGTAGAGAGCAGTACAGTACATGTAGTACAGGTAGAGAGCAGTACATGTAGTACAGGTAGAGAGCAGTACAGTATATGTAGTACAGGTAGAGAGCAGTACAGTATATCTAGTACAGATAGAGGGTAATACAATATATGTAGTACAGGCAGATCTATCTTGTTAATATCGATCTATCTACTTAGAATTAAGTGTACATAGTATAGAAATAATACATACATACATATGTACAGAAGACAGGGAACATCGCAGGGCACAAATACTAGATTTATGAACCAACACAGCCAAGTTAAAGTTACCCTCCAAGTCAATACAAGTTTGGAATAGTTATCTCTGTTTTATTGTCCTTGGGATTTTCTTCTGTTAACGCATTTATTTGTTATTCACTTTACCTTACAGTATATTATTACGTTTGCAGGTCGCCTCACTTCAGATGGCATATTGTTAGATTGGATCTTTCTAACATATTGAATCACAGGGACAAGCACAGTATAAAACACAGAGAAATGAATTTGAGTAATGTAATTCACAAGGTGTGAGTGGCTATCCCAGAAAATTATATTTCTTTATAACATCAATATGTTTGCTAAAATGTAATATATATTTATAGCCTAAAAGGAGCGGGACGTGTGATCTCAATATTCTTCCAGACAATATCGTGAAATACTATACAGTATCCACATCTTTACCGGGGCTGATATTGTAATTTTCTTTATCTTGACAGCTACCCTTCCAGTCTCCATATTCAATAGGTGTTTAAAATAAGAGCAAAAAAAAGCAAAAATAATAATAAAAAATAATTAAAAAAATTCAGCCATCTGAGGTCGAAAGAGATAGCCCCAAAAATACTGTCAATAATTTCCCAAAAATATAATCGTGTTTGTTTAAATGAGGAGTCTGGATGCGGCGTCCTTCCTGAGACGTCTTATTTATTGGATTCTGGAGATAGTCATACAGTTATTATATTAAAAGTCATGACGTTCAGGAGTCAAGGGGCCATTATTTATCCCATGATGAGGACAGGACTCTGCAGTCAATAAACTCTCCCTCGTTCCTATCAAAGGTTTCATCAAATTGGGTTCTGGCCTGAAATTGTTGTTTATATCTTATTATTTCCAATACAATAATATAAAATACAAAAAAAATATAAAACATAGGAGTAATAACATTAAAGGGTTTTCTGGGTCCACTGGTATTTTTTATACTGATGGCCATCAATATCTGATTGGTGGGGGCCAACACCATGACCCTGTACAGATCAGAAGCTACTGCTGTGTACAGGGCTGGAAGCAATTCTGCCCCTATTCAAGTAATAGGTACAGAGATGCAATTGAGTTCGCTACAAATTTTACAAAAATTTTGCGTTCATCCGAACCTGAAATTTTTGGGTTTCGTCATCCATGAATTATACTCTTTTCAGACCCCATAGTATAGTAAGTCCCACTGGAGGTGACACAATAAAAAAAAAAATACTGATGTTCACCTCCCCTGGGCGTCCAGTTTTCATGGCCAATGTCTGGTCTTCACCAGTGAGTACTTGTGGCCTCTTCCGGCATTTTGGCTAGCATGACATGCCACTGGGTCACTGCTGAGGCCTTTGAGTGGACCATAATGGACATGTGGGGTATGTCATGACACTAGGCCATGAGTATGCCCACTCTACAGTGGTGGTGTCAAGGTCAAAAAATAATGGCCTATCCTATGGATATCTGGAGGTCCTGGAATATACCTCTACCTAAAGTTAAACTGGGTCTGTGTGAACAGTTCTTGTGTCCGTACTACACCAGCTTATAGTCAATGTAGTTATCAGTTTTTATTCCCCCCAGTAAACTGTTGTAAATGATGATAAATCTGGTGGTGCCGATGGCCCTACCCACAACATGACCATGCCACACCACCTTTTCGGAATTATTGAATGCTTATCTTAAATTTTTGCACCAATAGCATCTAAAAAAAGTCACAAAAATGGGACTTGAGAATTTTTTCCAACAGTTTTCTGGCATAGGTTGGTCAATCTTCTTCAATGTGTTGCTCAAATATGATCAGCCAGTCTTTTTTCTATGGCCCCATTCACATGGCAGAATATTTTCAATGGAAGGCAGAGATCAGAGCAGGATGTTGTACAAATAAACGTCCTGCTCAGTCTTACCAAGGATTCAGTCCACTGCTCCAGACTCTCCTCCGATTAGACCCATTCTTCTGAGCTTAATCAGTGGTGGAAAGCCGTGGCGGAATACCAATGCCTTGCATAGGCATTTCATCATGGTCAACCGGAGGGAAGGGGTTGCTATCTACAATAACCTGAGATGGATGTCCGCCTCAAATACCTATTTCTAGGGTCCATTCACATGGACAGAAACATTAGGGGCCGTTCACACGGTGGAAAATGAAGAGGAATTTCTCTTCCTCTTCCGGCCGCTGGCTATCCATGGCGGAAGGCTGATGCAGAGCACTGACATTCCATCATGGCTTTCCACTTCTGATTAGGCCCGGATAAATGGAGTGTTGAGTAGTGGACCCCACAGCTAAGTCAACCATGGCATCTACGGCAAGATCAAGTGGGACTTTTTTTTTTTCAATTTCCTGCTGTGATCTCTGTCTCCCATTGAAATCATTTTGAGCAGAATCTGACGCTGATTTGGGGCGGAATCCGATCCGAAATTAGTTTCAAATTCCTTAAGGATTTGGTGCTGACTTTGAAGTGTATTCCGTCTCAAAATCATAGCCAGCATCTTGACCAATCTTGCCTCAGATTTCGCAGATGATTCCGCAAGCACAAGACACTCATCTTTCATCATTCATCTAAGCCTAGTTAGGGAGCGAAAGTCATGACTTAAGGCTGAAGCTTTGGTTTGGTTTTCCATAGCGGAAGTCGAAGGGATGGAAAATGAAGAGGAATCCGAGGTGGATGTTTACTTGAAAATCTCCTTCATTTTCGGCCATCAGTCCCTCAGCCATGTCACATGATTACTGACATACCTGTATATTATATATAATACAGACATTGTAATAAATCCGATTATTTTCATGCCAGCCCCCATCTGGCCCTAATTCGGTAACGTAGAAGGTCTTGCAGCCGGTTTATAAGCCGCTTCTATTTCTCCTATTAAAGGAACATATCACCGATGTAAACTTCCTCCCAGAATGAGTTTCGAGCACCTGTGTCTGCTCACAACAAAGTAACCGGCTAAAATATTGCATTTGATAAAACCTATAAATCTTGTCTGGTTAATGAAGAGAATTTTTTTAGATTGCGGGAAGTATTGGGCACTTATCTTACTCCATAAGATTAAATACTGTCTGGGCAGAATGCATGGCTCGGCATTTTCCTTTTGTACACATTGCTCAAGAACACATTTTCCATTAAATAATAATCACCTTAATTAATTGACTGGTAAGTTTATCTCCCTCATCTGGTTACAGTCATTTATCAGAGGCATGGAAATGAGGGCCACGGGTAAGGCTGGAAGTGTATAGTAAGCAGAACCGTGTGCCCGCACTTGGTGCTAACAAGGGATGGGGCAAACTCGTCCTGCTGTGTTCTAGACTCGTCATGTGGTGGTAAGATGCAAATATGCTATATACTTGCACCTACAGTGATGTGCAAAAGTTTTAGGCATGTGGGGGGGGGGGAATACTGCAGAGAATGCTTCAGAAATAGAAGTTTTAATAGTTTATTTTTGAAGTGAATGAAGAAAAAAGAAATGTAAATCCCGTCAATATTTGGTGTGACCTTTGCCCTTTGGAGGAGGAGTCCTGGATGTGATGATCCGGCCCCCACAGATATAGCCCTGTTCTCACCATCGTCCAGTCTGTCTGGGATGACATGAAGAGAAAGACGGATTGGAGCAAGCCTACATCCACAGAAGATCTGTGCTTAGTTCTCCAAGATGGCGGCAGGAACAACCTCCCTGCTGAGTTCTGCCAAAAACTGTCTGCAAGTATCGAGAAGAACTGATGGAAGGCAAAGGGCAAAGGTCACACCAAATATTGATGGGATTTACATTTCTGTTTTCTTCATTCACTGACAAAAATAAACTATTAACCCTTCTGTTTTTGTAAAGATCCTTACTTTGCAGCATTTTTTCACACATGCCCAAAACTTTTGCACAATATTGTATAAAACCTTTCAAATCGATCAGCTGCATTATTTTTAGTTTTCAAGTGGAAGCCTGCTAAATCAATGTGGACCCCATCCTCCTCCATGAGGGAATAGCTAACTGGGCCATTGCCCAAGGCGTCCTATTTCTTAGACTGTTCCTGAGAATGGAAAGCCCAGGAGGAGTAACTTGGAAACGGAGCAGAGAACCATCCACCGCACCGATCATCAGATTATTAACAATACCAGGACGCTGATAATTAATCTCCCCACCACTCACCTAGACCACCAGGGACTTTACCACCAATCCTTCTACTACATTAGAATATCAAGGTTTTACCCTATTAATTATTTACAACCCTAAATATCCAGGGATACCAAAGTAATGAGGTTGTCTAATGGAAACTATCCCTGTCCATATCAGGATATCATAGGGGGTGGTCTTTTTGCCCCCCTTGATTCCAATTCTCTGGGAAAGCTTTCTATAAGATTTTGCAGTATGACTGTGGGAATTTTTGCCCATTCATCCAGAACAGCATTAGTGAGACACTGATATTGGACATTGAAAGGGCTCAGCTCGCCACCTCCATTGTAGTTCATTCCTAAGGTAGTCAATGGGTTGAGGTCAGGGCTCTGTACAACTAGTCAAGTTCCATCACACCAAACTCCCCCAACCGTGTCTATATGGACCTTGCTTTGTACACTGGGGCACAGTCATGCTAGAACAGATAAGAAGCCTTCACCAAACTGTTCCCACAGACCTGGAAGTGACAATTGTTCGAAATGTCTTGATCTTCTGAAGTGTTAAGATTTCTATTCACTAGAACTAAGAGGCTTAGACCGCCCCCCGAAATACAACCCCATATCATTAGCTCCTCCACCAAACGTTAGAGTGGACACAATGTAGTCAGGCAGGTAACGTTCTCCTGGCAGTCACCAAACCCAGACTAGTCCATCAGACTGCCAGATAGAGAAGTGATTGGTCAATGCATAGAACATGCTTTCACCACTCCAGTGGTGACATTGTACTTTACACCGCTCCATCTGACGCTTGGCATCGTGTTTTACATCTCTCTAATGGACACTTGTGCTTGTGCTTGGCGATGTACTGTTTGCGTGCAACCGGTCAGCCATGGACACCCCTGCCATGAAGCTCCCGGTGGGCACAGTTTTTGTGCTGATGTTAATATCAGAGGAGGTTTGGACTCTGCATTTGTTGACTCTTTAGTGCATTGATGACTTTTCTGCACTTTACTCCTCTGCACTTGGTGGCGCCCCCGCTCTGTAACTTCACATGGTCTGTCTGTACTTTGTGGCTGATTTGCTGCGGTTCCTTCTACTTTCAAATAATACCTCTCACAGGTGATGGTGGGATATCTAGGATGGAGACATTTTAGGCAGTGACTTGTTACAGCGATGACTCCAATTACAGGACCTGGCTGGATTCAGAGATCTCCAGAGAACCGGCCATTATGTCACTAATGTGTGTAAAGGAGACTGCAGGGCGAGGGGCTGAATTATATACACTGGGGAAAATGGGGCTGGATTATATACACCGGGGGCAATGGGGCTGGATTATATACACCGAGGGCAATGGGGCTGGATTATATACACCGGGGGAAATGAGGCTGCGTTATATACACCGGGGGCAATGGGGCTGGATTATATGCACTGGGGGAAATGGGGCTGGATTATATACACCGGGGGAAATGAGGCTGGATTATATACACTGGGGCAATGGGGCTGGATTATATACACTGGGGCAATGGGGCTGGATTATATATACACCAGGGGCAATGGGGCTGGATTATATACACCGGGGGCAATGGAGCTGGATTATATTCACCAGGGGCAATGGGGCTGGATTATATACACCGAGGGCAATGGGGCTGGATTATATACACCGGGGGAAATGAGGCTGCGTTATATACACCGGGGGCAATGGGGCTGGATTATATACACCGGGGGGAAATGGGGCTGGATTATATACACTGGGGCAATGGGGCTGGATTATATACACCAGGGGCAATGGGGCTGGATTATATACACCGGGGGCAATGGAGCTGGATTATATACACCGGGGAAATGGGGCTGGATTATATACACCGGTGAAAATGAGGCTGGATTATATACACCGGGGGCAATGGGGCTGGATTATATACAGCGGGGCAATGGGGCTGCATTATATACACTGGGGCAATGGGGCTGCATTATATACACCGGGGGAAATGGGGCTGCATTATATACACCAGGGCAATGGGGCTGTATTATATACACCGGGGCAATGGGGCTGTATTATATACACCGGGGCAATGGGGCTGTATTATATACACCGGGGCAATGGGGCTGGATTATATACACCGGGGGAAATGGGGCTGAATATTAGACAAAGAGCATTGCAAAGACAACAGATTTTACATTTGCTGACTATACAGCCAATGTTACCCAAGACTGGAGTTTCTTGTACGGCAATACTTACCAGATATCAGCACAAGGTTTACAAAGCACAAAACCTGCAGCTGAAACAACGTCACGTAAACTGTATTTACATATCAAATTAGCTCAATTTTAATTCCTTCCTTTTTGTCTTAAGGGCCTATTTATCACGAGTCTCTTGAGATATGGGATAAACTTTGATGGATCTTCAGTATTTCTATGGCTCTGTTTATTGGAGAATTTTATTCATTGACCTATTTTTCTATTACGTCTCTTCTTTGGTGTGAAAAATTATTTTCTGAACTTCCTGAAAAGATCCCAGAATAGAATCTTAAAAAAAAAAAAAAAATTCTAAATGAAGTTATTGTGTAATATTCATGAATGCATGTGTAAAAGTGCTAAGAACGGAAGACATTATGTGCAGATATAGCAGAGCTGGATATGTCACTTATTATTTCTATGTAACTTCTGAGCCCCATGGCAATCTCTGTAACAGGACCCCCGCCTACCATGTGCCAATTATAATGCTGGGGTCTTCTTATTTAGAAGAGGGTCATTTGATCTCCCTTGGCCACCAGGGCTACCTCTACTAGTGATTATAATATGAAGTAGGTTACTACTTACTAGTAAGGATGGTGACACTGGTCCCTACTTTTTCCCATTGTATGGGGTACCGAGAAGTGAAATATACAGTAATTGCAGGGTCAGACTACGCAGGATGTTTGTTTGTAGTCTTTAACCATGGAGACACATTTGCTCTTTTTTTAAATTTTAGATATATTGGAGCATCAAATTGTTGCTTCAACAGCTTATATACTACAGAATATGTTGAATATATAATATCATAGAAATTATATTATTATAGCCTTAACTATAATCACCATATAGTATAGTGCCATATACCTGCTGACCAATATACTTTCATATACTGTAAGTACCTACGTATCAGTGCTATACGGCACCACCACCACCATACACCAGTAAAAAAAAAGCATAGAGTGCTCAAATACTAACATATAGTGGCCGAAAAACCACTCTGCAGAGGACTATCTTTTAGCTCCTGGGTCCAAATCTGTACCCCTACCTAACTTGTGCCATTTAGAATAGTGGTATATTTTGTGTGGTGGAGGGTCCTTTGTGGTCCGGCAGTGACTGCCACCTCTGTACTCCCTATAGCTATGCATAGATGGAGTAATATAATAACAACATCTAATGTATATGTAATAATACCGCTATACAAATAGTATAAAGATCTGTTTTGAAACCAAGCCTCGTGTTCCATACAGTTATCTATATAACCATGTTCTACAACTCCGCACCACCATACACTGCAAAAATAATATTGTACTTGCCCACACAGTGCTTATACCTACCGAATAACATAAAAAGTACGGTTTTATATAATGTGTAAATAATACTGCTACCCCATTAATATCCATATCTCATCAGAGCCAACCCCCTTCATATCACAGCTGGTTCATTTTGGGGTAAGTCTTCTTTGGCCAGATATTTTCCCAGTAGGGGCACCCACAAGTCAAGAAGTAGCATTACATGATGGTAATTTAGATGAATGAATTTCAATATAATGCATTGATTGAATGGGTCCTTTAAAGGGGCTATCTGGAGCATAAAAAAGCTTAAAGGTGCATTCCCTGCACTGGTTAAGCTTTTTTGCTAATATATACCCTTGTCCCTCTAAGTCCTGTTTATTACCTGTGTGGAGGACAGCTGGGGAGACCAGAACGTTCATTCTTCCGACCCGTCCAGTGCAATATCTTCCGGTGCCAGGAGGCAGTCAGATCATCTGATAGGTCCAGGGTCCAATTGATAGACCCCCCCCCCAACCAATTGGATACTGAAGAATTGAGATGGGAAAACCATTTCTACATGAGCTGGGTCCCAAATTGTTAGATTTTTATCAAAACCAAATGTTTGGGGATTCGTCTTGGACTAAAATGGATTCTGGTAAAATCTTCAGACCCCATACAATAGGTGGAGGTCTGAAAACGCAGCGTTTGGTGCTGTCCTGGTGATGTCATACTCCCGGGGTCACCACTGAGGCCTGTAATTGGGCCAGAGTGGTCACATGGGCATGCTGAGCATCACAACATCATGCCCCATGTCACTGCAGAGGTGCATAATATCACCGAGGAGATTCAAGGAGGCCCAAAAGAGGTGAGGGAAGGGGAGTATAAATGTTTTTTATTTTTTACTCCTCCACCTATTATATTCTGGAGTCTGAAGAGACCCCACAATATAATAATGTCACTTCCAATTCTATCACAAAGCGAATCAGGAACCCAAGCCACCCAAACCCGAAACAAATCTTGGGAGGTTCAACTATCATTTCTGATGACCTCTCCCATGGATGGGTCTTCAGGATAAAAAAAAATCACCCGGGGGCCAAAAACCCCTTGAACACCTGTAGCAGATGCCACGTCTTCTTTTGGGCCCCTTATCTGGAGGTGATGATAATGAAACCCACACAAGATCCCTACTCAACAGGCGAAGTAATCGTAGAACCTTGCATACCAAGATGACATTGTCTACAGACCAGTGACAAGGCGACCGTCATCCCGTGACTTTCCGCTCATTTTTAAAAACTCATTGTTCATTGAATTAGCCTGACAGTGACAGAAAATCTCTTGTAACAAGCAACATAAAAGCTCATTGAATGGCGGCGGGTAGAGAATGTATTGGTAATAAGATAAAATGAGGCTGATTAATGATCACACCTGAGACAAGTGGCACTTTAACCAACTTTAACTGTTGATGTATGATGACATAATGTCCCTTCCAATTAATGACATGGATATAAAACACCTGCATTTACCGCAACAGCTGCACGTTTTATGGTTAGCTGCACACATCCCAATTACATTTAAAGGACCACCTACAAGTTTATTTTCTAATATTTTGTTATGTATTTTTGAATTAATAAATTGAATGTGGATAATTATGTTCATTAATAACTAGTAAGAGCGAGGACTTGATACCGACGCTAATCCGCAGTCATTTGCATGATTTTTATTGCTGGCAACGACAAGACGGGAAGATTAAAGGGCTTGTGTGTGGGAAGGAAAAGGGACTGCTGTGTTCTCCTGAAAGAGACTCGCTCATGTCCATGCCTTGTCTGGAGAGAATCGGTTTGTTTCAAATTGGATTTGACCCGAATATTCCAAATTGTTTGAATATTCAAAATTGTTCAGTTTTTAACAAACAATTTCAGACCCCAGAGAATAATAGGGGGGAGGTGTAAAAATTACTAAATTTTTAATTTTTTTTTTTAAATTTTAAATTGTTTATATTCACCTTCCGTTACCTCTTTTGGGCCTCCGCAAAGCATTCTGTTCCTGTTCCCTTGCCCAACGTTCTGTGCTCGGGGTCACCACTATGAGTATGAATGTTTTTTATTTTTTACACCTCCCCTGGGCCTCCACCCACACTGAAGAGACTCCACAGTATAATTATTTAAATTTCGGTTCTATCTGAACAAGTTAAGACCAAAACGGAGGACTGGCGGATCTCTTCGTCCGAAAACGGGATGAAACGACTCCTTAGAGGTTTTCCCATCTTTACTTGTCTGGTATTGCAAGTGAATAAGGCTGAACTGCAAAAACATACTTCTTCAAGTCCAGGGTGGGCCAATGCCCCATGCATGGGCAATCCACAAAATATGTTTTTCTGCCAGCCACAGTTTGCAGCAGATTCTCGAGCAGTTTGGAACTTGTTTACACAGCGCATGTACTGGCGGTGTTCAGTGATCCAAGCTTTCTGGATTGGTCCCCATTGTACTGTCCTGGTAGGGTCCTTTCACATGGCAAGATCTACCCCTGGTTTTGAGATACGCTGAGATCGCAGCAGGATGCGGGAAATATAACGTTCTTGTCATAGATATTGGCAGAATCCGCAACTCTGGGCCTAATTAGCGTCGGAAAGCCACAACTGAATTCCCAAGGCCAATGGGGTCCCGACCTACTTTGTGCTATTTAGCATACTGGTATATTTTTGTGCTAGAGGGACCTTTGGGACCTCAGGCCTCAGGACCCAGTAGCAACTACTACCACTGCACCCCCTATAGCTACGCCCCTGGTAGATATAGTTTTGGCCATGTCTAAAGTCTAGGTCTATATAGATAGGATCATGAAGTCAAAGAAAAGCTAGCAACTAGGATAGCAGACAGAATATAGAAGTCAGACATTACCTCGACACCTATGTAAAAGTAATTGGCCAAGATAAAACCTAGACCAGGGAATCAAGACTGCGGCCACCAGCTGTCCGGATCCCTGCCTCCTGGTCCTCATTATAACAGTGGTGGGGAGAAACATTCATCTCCCAACCGCTGTCACTAGCCTTACAACAGTGGTCACAGTACCTGCCGCCTACACCTCCACTGAGGGCACCAGGGCTTAGGGCACAACAGTTGGGAGATGAGTACTTCTCCCGTCCGCTGTTAGTGGGGGCCACTAATGGGCCATTATACTGTTTGGGGGGCGCTAATATCCCATTACTGCTCTATACATAGTATAATGCTCCTTAATTCACCTCCAAACAGTATAAAACTCCTCAGTCCCCCCACACAGTCTAATGCTCCTTAGTGCCCCACACAGTATAATGCCATGTTAGTGCCCCTCCCACAGTATAATGCCACATTAGTGCCTCCCACACTGTATAATGCTCCTTAATTCACCTCCAAGCAGTATAAAACTTCTCAGTCCCCCACACAGTATAATGCTCCTTATTGCCCCACACAGTATAATGCCACATACTTGCACAGTATAATGCTAGTGATCCCTCAAAGTATAATGCACCTTAGTGTCCCTATACAGTATACAGCTCCTTAGGTTCCTCCACACAGTATAATTTTACATAAGTATCCTCTTCACAGTATAATGTTATTTTTGTGCCCCCACACAGTATAATCTCACATTAGTGCCCCACACACAGTATAATGCTCCTTTAGTGCCTTCCACACAGAATAATGTTCCTTTAGTGCCTTCCACACTGTATAATGCTCCTTCATGCCCCCTGTACACAGTATAAAGCTCCTTAGTGCCCCCTCACTAGTTATTGACATTGACCCTTCTTCCCCATTAGACCACCAGGGAAGATTAAATTAATATGAAATATTTTTTCCTAATTTTTCTTCTCTAAACCTAGGGTGAGTCTTATGCTCAGATATGTCTTATCACCCAAAAAATACATTAAATGCTGGATGTGTTAAGCTACTGTTCAGGACCTTCACCTGATAGGGAGCCTGGTCAGTGGACCTTTATTAATAGTAGCTGAGTAGCCTTCGGGCCCTGCAGGATCTCGGGCCATATTAACGAATAGGTTTAACAAAATCAAGCAACATCTGTCCAATGAAGACAACCCCTTTCCAAATGCCCCATTAGGGCTCACATGTTGCTAAGCTCATCAGATTTCTCCGCGATAACTGATCACCATGCTGACTGAGCTTTTTGTGATGAGACAGTCCCTGTAATACAATAATATGACAAAAACAATAGAATATAACGTTAGTACATACAAACCTATTAAAATCAGGTAAGTACATGAGATCATGCTTGTTATCCTCTTAGAAACGTGCTAACTAGGGATGAGAGAACTGGCTTATAACAAATCTGGTTTGTGACAAGTTTTCCAAGAATTTTGGGTTCCACTGAACCTGAGAAATTTGGGGTTCGACACCCAGGAATTGTTATTATGTTGGGGTCTCTTCAGACTTTGAAATATAACAAACAGCTCATAGTCACCTGTCCATACCTCTCCGGTGCTTTGCTGTGGTATCCAGTCTTCTCTCCTGGCATCTTCTGGCCTCTTTTGGCCTCCTGGGTGATGTCAGAAGACCCGGTGGACTGTTGAGGTCACATGGGGCATGTCAATGTCATGACTCTACTGCTGAGGTCTCAGTGGTGCCCCAAGGCCAGTGACATCACCCAGGAGGCCAGAAGATGTCGGGAGTGAAAACGATGCCATAAACTGAACTGACACTTGCAGGGTTTGCCCATCACTAACTCTAACCCTTTAATATATGTTCTTCTCGATGTCCCTCTATATTATGAGAGCCATGACTTTTGTATTTTGTTCTAATAATTTTGAAACTTTTTTCAATACTCTAAACTACATGTCAAAAATATTGCCTGAGCTGTAACAAGCGAATCTCTAAAATGTTTATTTTCTTGAACAGTCATAGAGACATAGAAGTAGTGCGCGGGGCGTTAGTTCCTAGCTGTCAGCAACATGCATTCTCAATTATGTCTAGATTTCCAACCAAACCCATGGGTGAAGTGTGAAGAGGCCATTGTCTTACAAGCTCAGTATCAGATTTATGAATATAAAGGACTTTTCATGAGTAGGCTAAGCACTGTTTCTAGTGTAAAAATGAAGCTGTATCTGGCCACAATCATTTTCTCAAGCAGTTATTAGTCAGGGGTGTGATCTAATTTGTTGCAAAACAGTACAGTATCATACAAAAGTTTTAGGTACCGTGTTTCTCTGAAAATAAGACAGGGTCTTATATTATTTTTTGCTCCAAAAAAAAGGGCTAGGGATTATTTTCGGGGTAGGTCTTAATTTTTTCCATGAACAACAGTCACACATTTGATCGCTTTTTATCAGAGGTGAAACGTGAAAAACCAGCAGTTCGGCACTTTAGATTTTTTTTTTTTCCTCTACGGCATTCACCATAGAGGTAAAATATTTTTATAAGTTTGTAGAGTGGCCGTTTATGGACACCTAATGTGTATGTGTTTCACAGTAATATTTTAGTTTTATATGTATAAGTGAGGGGGGGGGGGCTTGAATTTTTATTGTTTTGTTTTGTTTTTTAATATTTTTAAACTTTTTTTTTTTTTCTTTTACTATTATATATAACCCCTCCTAGTGGGCTTGAACCTGCAATCATCCCATAGACTGCACTACAACGTATTGCAGTCTATGGGAGATTATCTACATTACTATTGAGGCTGGACCTCAATAGTAATATTCCTATGACAGGCCTGGGAGCCTTCATAAGGCTCCTGGCTGTCAAAGGAACAGGTCGGCTCCCGCGCGGGAGCCAACCTGCAACGTGAAAGGTACAGGGCCAGTGGGGACTGACCACAGGGATAGTTGCTCTACTTTGGGGGGGTGGATTTGGGGGAGCTATAGGGACTGTAGCTATAGTATAGTAGCTATAAGCGGTTGGGACCGGCCCTGAGGACTGCGGGAGGGGGGGAGATCACACTTAGCAATGCCCGCGGTCAGAGTCCACTTTGATCGTGGGCATTAACTACGGGTTGTGCTACTTTGGTGGGAAGGAGGGGGGATCACACTGAACAATGCCCGTGATGAGGGTAGAAACTGATCATGGACATTAACTCCAGGTCTCCGCAGAGACCTGGTACGGTAGCTATGGTAGCCGCTCTGCAGCAGAGAGGACGCTATCTTTAAGGACCCGGCATCCCCTGTAATCGCACTGCAGATGTCGGGAAAGAGTTAAATTAGCTAGGGCTTATTTTTGGAGTAGGGCTTATATTTCAAGCCTTCTCCAAAAAACCTGGAAAAACTATCTAGGGTTTATTTTCAGGGTAGGTCTTATTTTTGGAGAAAAAATGCAGCAAAATAAGAATGCTTTCTGAAACAGAAGGGTTAGTGCTTTATTTTTTTCAATGAACAAAATGAAGTATATATAAAAAAAGGGAAATTCCATCAATATTTGGAGTGATCTTTGCTCTTTGGAGGAGGAGTCCTGGAAATGATGATCCGGCCCCCACAGATATAGCCCTGATCTCAGCATCATCCAGTCTGTCTGGGATGAAATGAAGAGACAGACAGATTGGAGCAAGCCTACATCCACAGAAGATCTGTGCTTAGTTCTCCAAGATGGCGGGAACAACCTCCCTGCCCAGTTCTGCCAAAAACTGTCTGCAAGTACCGAGATGTACTGAAGGAAGGCAAAAGGCAAAGGTCACACCAAATATTGATGAAATTTACATTTCTCTTTTCTTCATTCACCTCATTTTGTTAATTGCCAAAAATAAACTATTAACTCTTCTATTTCTGAAAGCATTCTTACTCTGCAACATTTTTCCACACCTGCCTAAAATATTTGCATAGTACTAGAGAAGGGTGAACCACTTAGTGACGAACCGAATATCCTAAATTGTTCAGTTTTTAATTAAATTGAACAATTGCGGATTCATCTTGGACAAACTAAATTGGTTGCTGTGCCATGCATTGTGGTAAATTTTTATATCCCAGAGTATAATAGGTGGAGGCTCAGGGGAGGTGTAAAAAAAAAAGAAAAAAATGATTATACTCACCTTCTTTCAACTCTTTTGGGCATCTGGGGCTCTCCTGGTGACGTCCTGCATCTGGAGTCACTGCTGAGGCCTGGGATTGGCCATTTGATTGCTGAGGTCCAATCACAGGCCTCAGTGGTGACCCTGGGTGCATGATGTCACCGAGGAGACTGAGAGAGAGCGCCGAACACCATAAGGAGGCCCAAAAGAGGTGAGGGAAGGTGAGTATAATTTTTTTTTTCTTCTTTTACATCTCCCCTGGGCCTCCATCTATACCCCATAGTATAATAATTTCACTTCTGGTTCTATCCAAAGTTGTTCGACCTGAACCTGAAACTAAACAAATCTTGGGAGGTCGCCCATTTCTACACAATACTGTATAATTAATCTGTGCAGATATTGCTAACCATATAATTGCTAATTCTGGTTCTTTCTTTATGTTACATGTACTGTTCAATGTCTTATTCAGACATTGACCCTCTAAAATTTTTTTATTTTGAATTGATATTTGAATAATACAAATAATATTTCTAAAATTCCGTTATAACCCCTACATTTATATGGACATGCTCGTGGTACCAGGGGGACTTTCACATACGACAATACCATATGCAGTATAGTAGAATTAAAATCACAATCTCCTAACCTGTGCCAAGAATAACATAATTACCTAGCCAAACATTAAGATGAAAGACCTAATCAAAAATTTTTCATAACATTATCACTCAATGCTCTACATTTTTTATCCTTTATTTATCTTTTGTAACACCGTTTAACTATTTTATTATTTATTCTTGTATATTTTATAAACATTTATATTTTTTACTAAAATATGCACATTTTTAACAGTTAACATATGAAGTAATTTTTTTACTCATTTTTTAAAATAATAAACATGCTATCATTTAAAAAAATATATAAAATAGTTTGCAAAAATAAAGTAAAAATTTAAGGTTTTTTTTTTTTTTAAACCTTTCACTTCTTTATCACATTATTATTTTTTTAATTATAGAGGGTTTAAAAATATATAATAAATACCCTATCATAAAAAAAAAAATAAAACTTTAAAAGTATTTCAAAAATAAAGTAAAAATATAACATCATTGTATTTCATTTTATTTCTAACCTAAAAAAAATAAAATAAAATATTTGGACTCAAAAATTTATTTTAAATAAAAATTGTCTTATTAACACGGCTGTTCAAATATTTATATGCATAAATACGTAATAAAATATTTTTCTTTTTTTTTTTTTTTTTACTGCTCAGGGATGTTGGAGAAGTACAGTATAATGTAATGTAAAAACCATCGCAATTACTGCTGCTTTCCCCATGAAATCCTGGAATCTTGCCGAGTATTGTGCTGAGATTCATTGTAACTGGGAATGATGCATGAGAGTGTTATCCCATGGTAAAAAATGCTCTGTCTCAGATGTACTGCACATAACCTAGTTTTTTCTGTGAACTAGGTCCTGAGAGATTAAGGACATCTGGTGCATGCTAGACAGACAAAACGTGCTGGCATTCCATTATGGGTATGCAGAAAACACATTTTCATAAAGGTAAAGACCCACAGATATTAATTAAGGGAGATGCCGGTAACATTGATTTATTTTCCATCAGACATATCCCTATGTCCTGTATTATTTTTTTAAATGGACCCTGAGAATTCTAAAATGAAAAAAGTTTAAATTAAATTTTTTTAATTTTTGCCATTATCAAAATTGACCACTCTACCGCCACTTACTTTACGGGTTAAACCATCCTATAAATAATTAGCCATTTTTGAACAAAACACAATTTCTTGGACTTGGTCCCAAAATAGGCAATGTGCATTTCACGGCAAAAAAAACAAAACAAAAACAGAAGTCTGTTTTGTTGTTATATAATTGCATTAAATAATTTAATTTACAAAGAAAAAAAAAATGAAAACAAATTCTGGAACATGTTTCATCTTTTCAGCTATAAATTCTTTCATGTTAGGCTTAGATTAGATAAACATGCCAAATTGTCTTCTTGGAAAAATCACCCTCATATTTTATTGAAAGGGGAGGTCTCTCCTAGGAAGTCGGATCTTGGTAAATGGAAGAGCATATGTTAAAATAAATAAATTTATAAAAAAAAAAAAAAAAAAGGACATAAAAATAAAAAATAAATAAATACATAAAATGAAGCAAATAGCAAAATACATTAAAATGAAGATATAAAATAAATAAAAATAAATAAACTTGGAATAAATAGAAAATACATGACAAATGCATAACAATAAAGCATATAAATAGCTAACATGAAAAATGCATTAAAATCAATTAAACCTAAGTGCAATATATTTAAATTAATACATGAAATAAACTAACTAAAGACATGAAAATAAACAAGATGAAATAGTTTAAAACATGCAAAGTAATATACATAAAAATACATTTTAACAAAATAATACAATACATTAATATCCATAAACAAAGTTTAATGATAAAATACTGAATTTGGAAACACTGTTGGTAAACCCTATCTATCTATCTATCTATCTATCTATCTATCTATCTACCTACCTACTACCTACCTACTATCTATGTATCTATCTATCTATCTATCTATCTATCTAATATCTATCTATCTACCTACCTACTATCTATCTATCTATCTATCTATCTACAATATCTATCTATCTATCTACCTACCTACTATCTATGTATCTATCTATCTATCTATCTATCTAATATCTATCTATCTATCTACCTACCTACCTACTATCTATGTATCTATCTATCTATCTATCTATCTACTATCTAATATCTATCTACCTAATATCTATCTATCTATCTATCTATCTATCTATCTATCTATCTACATCAATCATTTTATCTTATATATCTATTCATTTCATATCTATCTATCTATCTATCTATCTATCTATCTATCTATCTACTGTCTTCCTAGCTCATATCTATCTATCCATCCATCCTCCCATCTATCTAGTATTTATCCAAGTCATAGCTAACTAATGTATTTATTCATCTATCAATCTATAATCTACCTATCTCATATCTGTCTAATATCTACTTATATCATATCTATGTACGGTATCTATCTGTCTATCTATCTATCTATCTATCTATCTATCTATCTATCATCTAATCCTTATCTATCTCTGTTATCTATCATCTATCTCTATTATCTACTTATCATCTATCTATCTATCTATCTATCTATCTATTTCTCATATCTTTCTATTTATCATATCAATCTATTTATCTACCTATATACTCAGTACATCCATTTCTTATCTATCTATCTATCTATCTATCTATCTATCTTTTTTTTTTTTTTTTTTATTTTTTTTTTTAATCTATTTCATATCTTCTATCTATCTATCTATCTATCTAATATCTTTCTATCTAAAATGTTTTCTGGTTGCTGTACCAAGAGAAAATTGTAACCTGGTTGACTGCCTGCCACCCTCCAGCATCCAAGCTGTCTCTATATCTTTTTCTTCAGCAGTGAGAAGTAATTCACCCTGAGGAAAACAGGAATGTGTAGAAAATATTTTCAGTGTCAGCTAAGTTATTGTAATCCAGAGAATGGGGTGATGGTGTAAACATTGTAGACAGGTTTGTTGAGTTATATTTGATAGGTTTTAAACTGGGAAGGTGTTTGTGTTGAATCTGCAACAGAGTCGTTCTAGACATTGACAGTCATTAACAAGACCCCGGGCGGAGAGTAAAAATAGTCCACTAAATGGGAGATGCATCATGTTCCGGTTGTGTATAAGTCTCACCTAGTACACATGTGAATAGTTATGTATGTATGATACACCAGTATATTCCACAGAGAACACTCGTTCACATCCATTCCTGAAGAATTTGTATTCTAGACACATAGATGAAGTCAGGAAACCATTAAGTGTAGATGGGCGACGTCGAAGGATTTGTTTGGATCGCCAACCAGTTTTATTTCAGTGCTATTATTATACTCTGGGGACTCTTCAGACCCCAGACTATAATAAGTGGGTGTCCAGGGGAGGTGCAGAAACATAATAAACACTTATACAAACCTTCTGTCACCTCTCCCGGGCTCCCTTGTGGCATTCATCTGGCACTACATCGCAGTCCTCTTTGGACATATTCCGACCTTTTCTGACCTACTTGCGTTTCAGCTTGCATCAAAGTGTCATGACATCAGCACCACCCACATGACCACTGAGGCCCAATCACAGACCTCAGCGTCCCCTGGGGCGCATGACGTTACCCATGAAGCCAAAAGAGGCTGGAAGATGACCAAAGAAGACAACGAGGAAGTCTAGACATGGCGAGAGAAGGTAAGTATTAGTGCTTATTATGTTTCCACATCTCTCCTTAGGCCTCTGCTTATTGTAATGTGGGGTCTGAGGATACCTCAGAGTATAGTTGTGATTCATGGGTGGCAAACTCCAAAATGAACCAGAAATTTTTTGAAAATACATAAGGAACCTGGCTCATTACAAACCACCTAACACAGAACTATGGAAGTATATGGAAGAATTCTCAAGTGCCCCCACTCTCCGAGGGGCACATAAGGTTTGGATCTAGAAGACCATCCCTAATCTGTCAACCCAATATAGTGCTTATCTAAAATAGTGCCTAAAGCTTCAGTATCCTATAATATGAGTCATAGAGCCACATAGATCCAGCCATACTGTCCAAAGGTACAATATGCACAGCCATAATACCACATAAGCAAGCTGAAGTTGATTTTTGGTCTACCTTGTGCCCATAGCCATAGTAAATGCCCTAATGTCCCAAGATGAAGATGGAACATTTGTTACTTCTCATCCCTTCCCACTGATTTCCATTGAGTCACTGTTAAATTGGTTATTCCACTAATAACATTTGTTCCCTATCCATAAATGTCTGGGGTCCTACCCCCATCCTCAAAGTCCCATAGATATAAATCAGGCCCCAAGCAATATGCATCTCTGCTCAATGTAAATGGGGCACTTGGGACCATTTGTGGCCCCCTGATCTTATAATTACTGGTGGTACCCATGGTCGGACCCCCAATGATCAGACACTTATTCCCTATCCTCAGCTACACAGCTGAGAAGCTATACCCATTCAGGGAAAAACTCTGCTTAAAGATCAAGCTGAACATTACTGAATTGCTCATAGAGAGAACTGTGAAGATGAATAGTTACAGCGGCACAGTGCTCTCTATTGCCTCCCTGCAGTCATCTTCTAGGAATCATAAAGGTGATATTTCAGTGTTTTGCCTACAGATACAGCCAAGACAATGCTGGAACCTGGAGGAGTTAGAAACCCACTGGACTGTAGGAGGGATGCAATAACACTTCCACTGACCTCCTTCAGGGATCCCCAAATTAACCTCTTAATAGCCATAGGCCACCAGATATATTGACATTACCCCCTTCACTGCTCCAGTTCACCAGGAATATTGACAGTAACCATTTCATTGCCATAGACCAGCAGCTATGAGTGTATCTAAGTTTACCATTACAAGTAACAAGTTAAACACTTACAGAACACTTTAACTTTCCTTTTTTTTGAGGGCTTTCAATGACTTTTGTTGCATGATATCACACTGCATTGTCATAGGGTATCTGCCAAATCCAAAATGCCTCCTAACCCAATAATAAAGCAGTATTGCAAGATTTGATAGGAGCAGAAACATACATTTGTGGTTGCAAACAGATGAAGCAATGCAGAGATAGTCATCTTTTAGGGATATGAAAATCAGCCTGCAAGTGCACCGGGGGCGGGGCTTGATTTGCCAGATTTTCCTGCAGACAGCAGTGACACAGACAGATGTGAAAAAGTCAATCATGGCTAATGGAGTTTCACTAGGCAGCAATTCCAGAAGAGAACTGCAGCACTTGAGGATGTTGATAGGCAAATCTGGCAAATCAGGCTCTGCCCCTAGAGCACTTATATATTTATTTGCATATCCATACAGAAAAATTATTATCTCTGCATTGCTTTATTAGTTGGTAACCATGATGGTATGACTCTGCTCCTAATAAATCCCATTATACAGCATTATTACTAGTCTGCAAGGCATCTTGGACCTGACAGTGCTATGCTTGAGTACAGCCATTAACCCTTTTACTGCACTAGATCATCAGGGGTGCTGATATGAATCCCTTTATGGCCCAAGACCATCACCGATGCAGACTTTCTCTGTGCTATAACTGTTCTGGAATGCCCAACAGTGTCCAAATTCGATAACCGCCCCATTTACTAGCTGTAAAGGGTAAGAGGGAACCTTGTCTATAACTGCTTCATGGGATGGGATAGACACCATTGAAAAATAATTTATCTATAATAAAAAGTTTTCACCCCTGTCTAATATTAAGGACTCAGCCCCAAGGAAGAGTTTCCCTTTGGATGTTTGCGGAGCACAATATTTATTGTTACTTTGCAAAATGCCCATAGGACCTAATACATGTCCATATCATCACCCTCAGTGATTGAAGATGGTCACAGCATAAAGTGTGCCAAATTCAGGTGAATTTTCAAGATAAGCTGCTATGTGTGTGTACATAGGGACTAACAACATTTCTGGTTAATATATGACTTATATTTTGCAATATTTAACAGTGCTCCCTCTGTATGTTACATCTCTAGTTTTCATTCCTCTGTGAACTGGTGGGTGTAGACGTGCTGTCATATACTGCACACAGTATGAAGAGGAGAATCTGCTCCATAACAGTTTCTCACACGGAAAAAACTTCAGGATCATGCAGGACATATATAGAGAAGTACTGAAATGTATTGATGGTAATAAAGTACTTTGGTTGTGATAGAAAGCTCCTATTTAGTGCCACTAAATCTCTGCTTCTGTTTGTATTCTCTCTTCCCTCTCCCCTCTCCATAGACTTCTATTGAGATGAGTCATGTGAGCTGGAGTCAGTTAATTTTAACAGATAAAATTGTTTTAGCAGAGGTAAGGGAGCAGGGAAATAGCCGGAGAACAGCAGACAGAGGAATTGGATTCCAATAAGATATATTACAAAGTTTCTTATAAGCGCCTGTACCGAAAAGAACTGTGTCCATTTAAGTTATTAGAGGTCATACCTCCTGCCTACACCCCTCTCCTGTTACATCCCCTAAAGAGCATGGGCCCTATTTATGTCTTAAAAACCATTAATAAGAATTTTTTAGCCACCAACCCCGTCTCAAAGGTAATGAGATTCAGCTTGAGCTACGGATGACTAGCCAAATTGTTACATCCATACCTTTCTGTATAGAAACCAGTGTCAGATTGTCTACTGACCCCCCATTGTGTAAGGCAATAACAGCCTTTCCCATAAATACAATAGCCATATTATATCACCAAGACGTCGGCTGAAGAAGTCTAAACATTACAATACAAAAATATACCAAAGTACAAAAAAATCTCCCACCAATATGAACATTTCCAGATGGTATAGTCTTATAACTTGATACCTGGGAATGTTTTTATAAAAATGACCATGTATAGGTTTCCCGTTTCTTCCGCCTGTATTTTGGCATAGGCATGGCTCTCTTGCTGTTTCGTTACCTCTCTAAACCAATTATCCATGTCCCTTTGACTAATGATGTTGAGCTCCTCCATTAATCTCTGACATATTTCCAGTTGCAAATAGATGATTCTAAATTCTAAAATAATATTACTAAGGAAGTCGTAACGTTATTGTGATGGATGACAAACAGGTCATTACAAAAACAACGGCACAATAAACATAGTAAAATACATCAGCCGACGTAATGGCAATATGTAGCACTATAATCTCATAGAGAGGCGCGCCATGCTATAGTGCAATATGCAGTTATAGGTTACAGGTCGTGAAGTTACATTTGTCACCCGAGGAGAAATTGGCAAATGACATCATATATGTGATATTTGCATGTGTAGAATAATAATTCAAAAATTATTTCTATATTTTATTGATAGGTTCTTGGTTTTTGTTTGTTTGATCCCTTAAGAAATGTGATCTTATTTTTGGATTATTTTTTGTGGATTGGGTTTTTATATCATAACCAAACTGGAAAAATCGGCAAATGACATCATGTATGTGATATGTTCACTTATAGAACAATAATGCTCTGGACACCCCAAGGAGGCCCAAAAAGTTGGGTATAAATGTTATGGGTTTTTTTCACCTCCCCTGGGGTCTGAAGAGACCCCAGAGAATAATAATTTACTGCAATTTCATGTCAAGACAGCCATTTTAGTTTCTCCGAGACAAATCCCCAATTCTTCGGCTTGGTTAAAAGCCAAACAATTTGGGATATTTGAGTCGAATCTGGCTCGTGTCAAAGCAGTATGCCTAGCTCTAGTTTTTGGTTTTGTTTGCTTGATCCTTCAGAAATGAGATCTTATTTTTGGATTATTTTTGTGGGTCGAGAAGCAACCCGTACGTTTTTATACCATAACCAAACTGGGGAAATTGGTAAATGACATCATATATGTGATATTTAGATTTATATAACAATAATTAAAAAATTATTTAGATATATTATTGATAGGTTCTTGGTTTTGCTTTCTTGATCCTTTAGAAATTTAGATCTTATTTTTGGATTATTTTTGTGGATCGAGAAGCAACCCGCGGGTTTTATACCACAATCATTGGTAAATTACATCATGTATGTGATATTTGTATTTATCAGTAATTCAAAAATTTCTGGAATTATTTGCTTGTTTGATCACTTGGGAATGTGAGCTTATTTTTGGACTATTTTTGTGGGTTGAGAAGCAACCAATAGATTTTTATATCCTAACCAAACTGGCAAACTGGGGAAATTGGTAACTGAAATCATGTATGCGATATTTGCATTTATAGAACAATAATTCAAAAATTATTAACATAAATGATTGATATGTATATATTGGTTTTTGGTTTTTACTTGTTTTATTCTTTAGAAACGTGAGATGATTTTTGGATTATTTTTGTGTGTCAAGAAGCGGCTGGTAGGTTTTTATATCACAATCAAACTTTTTTTGTGTGTGTTCTGTTGCCAGAAAGACAAGAAAGCTTGCTTACTACCAGAATTTGAATCTCCTTGACCCCCATGCAAAATTTATAGCAAACACCCTCCCCCAGCCTACTAAGGCCTCATGCACACGAATGTTGAAAAAAACTTTTTCCATCGGTGTTATCTTTTTCATCCATTTTTAACATCCATTTTGAATCAGTTTTTCATGTATTTTTAACTGTCCGTTGGTCTTATAATATTGGTATCTTTTTATTTGGCAGAGGAGTCTTTGTGCCCCCTCTGACACCAGAGTCTAGGTGCAACTGCTAGGTCTGCACAGTCTACAACTGCCCACTGTTTTCGGGTGGAGAAGCAATGGAACGGGAGCGGTGACAGCGAGGCAAGGATGACTTTATCTTTGTACATCATTCTGAGCCAAGTAAACAATAACTGGGCAACCCCTTTAATCCTTAATTAATGTCAGCCTTGATCAACCGATTCTGATAAGGATCATGTGACCCCCATCTCTTCTCTACTGGTAACCCTATATACAGTCATATGAAAAAGTTTGGGCACCCCTATTAATCTTAATCATTTTTAGTTCTAAATAATTGGGTGTTTGCAACAGCCATTTCAATTTGATATATCTAATAACTGATGGACACAGTGATATTTCAGGATTGAAATGAGGTTTATTGTACTAACAGAAAATGTGCAATATGCATTAAACCAAAATTTGACCGCTGCAAAAGTATGGGCACCTCAACAGAAAAGTGACATTAATATTTAGTAGATCCTCCTTTTGCAAAAATAACAGCCTCTAGTCGCTTCCTGTAGCTTTTAATCAGTTCCTGGATCCTGGATGAAGGTATTTTTGACCATTCCTCTTTACAAAACAATTCCAGTTCAGTTAAGTTTGATGGTCGCCGAGCATGGACAGCCCGCTTCAAATTATCCCACAGATGTTCAATGATATTCAGGTCTGGGGACTGGGATGGCCATTCCAGAACATTGTAATTGTTCCTCTGCATGAATGCCTGAGTAGATTTGGAGCTGTGTTTTGGATCATTGTCTTGCTGAAATATCCATCCCCGGCGTAACTTCAAATTCGTCACTGATTCTTGTACATTATTCTCAAGAATCTGCTGATACTGAGTTGAATCCATGCGACCCTCAACTTTAACAAGATTCCCGGATTTGACCTAAATATTCCAAATG